>CM033631.1:41938998-41995876 GCA_019453435.1 Rhinogobius similis | reverse complement strand
CAGGAAACTGTGATGAGCAAAAGTGAAAACATTTCTCAACGTTTTGTGGCGAGAAAAATGTAACTGTCACATTCAGAAACACGAGAGTCTGGTCCTGGTCTGGTCCTGGTCTGGTCCTGGTCTGGTCCTGGTCTGGTCCTGGTCCTGGTCTGGTCCTGGTCCTGGTCTGGTCCTGGTCTGGTCCTGGTCCTGGTCTGGTCCTGGTCTGGTCCTGGTCCTGGTCTGGTCCTGGTCTGGTCCTGGTCTGGTCCTGGTCCTGGTCCTGGTCTGGTCCTGGTCTGGTCTGGTCTGGTCCTGGTCTGGTCCTGGTCCTGGTCTGGTCCTGGTCCTGGTCTGGTCCTGGTCTGGTCCTGGTCCTGGTCTGGTCCTGGTCTGGTCCTGGTCCTGGTCTGGTCCTGGTCTGGTCCTGGTCTGGTCCTGGTCTGGTCCTGGTCTGGTCCTGGTCCTGGTCTGGTCCTGGTCCTGGTCTGGTCTGGTCTGGTCCTGGTCTGGTCCTGGTCCTGGTCTGGTCCTGGTCCTGGTCTGGTCCTGGTCTGGTCCTGGTCCTGGTCTGGTCCTGGTCCTGGTCTGGTCCTGGTCCTTGACCTGGTCTGGTCCTGGTCCTGTTCTGGTCCTTGACCTGGTCTGGTCCTGGTCTGGTCCTGTTCTGGTACTTGACCTGGTCTGGTCCTGGTCTGGTCCTGGTCTGGTCCTGGTCCTTGACCTGGTCCTTGACCTGGTCCTTGACCTGGTCTGGTCCTGGTCCTTGACCTGGTCCTTGACCTGGTCTGGTCCTGGTCTGGTCCTGGTCCTGTTCTGGTACTTGACCTGGTCCTAGTCCTGGTCTGGTCCTGTTGTACATGTATTTGGTGGGAGGGGCCTGTTGTACATGTATTTGGTGGGAGGGGCCTATTGTAGATGTGTTTGGTGGGAGGGGCCTATTGTACATGTGGGAGGGGCCTGTTGTACATGTGGGAGGGGCCTGTTGTACATGTATTTGGTGGGAGGGGCCTATTGTAGATGTGTTTGGTGGGAGGGGCCTATTGTACATGTGGGAGGGGCCTGTTGTACATGTGTTTGGTGGGAGGGGCCTATTGTACATGTGGGAGGGGCCTGTTGTACATGTGGGAGGGGCCTGTTGTACATGTGTTTGGTGGGAGGGGCCTATTGTACATGTGTTTGGTGGGAGGGGCCTATTGTAGATGTGGGAGGGGCCTACTGTACATGTGTTTGGTGGGAGGGGCCTATTGTACATGTGGGAGGGGCCTGTTGTACATGTGTTTGGTGGGAGGGGCCCATTGTACATGTGGGAGGGGCCTGTTGTACATGTGGGAGGGGCCTGTTGTACATGTGTTTGGTGGGAGGGGCCTATTGTACATGTGGGAGGGGCCTGTTGTACATGTGGGAGGGGCCTGTTGTACATGTGGGAGGGGCCTGTTGTACATGTGTTTGGTGGGAGGGGCCTATTGTACATGTGTTTGGTGGGAGGGGCATATTGTACATGTGGGAGGGGCCTGTTGTACATGTGTTTGGTGGGAGGGGCCTATTGTACATGTGGGAGGGGCCTATTGTACATGTGGGAGGGGCCTACACGGGTAGAACATGCAAACTGCACACAGACCTGTGACGCCCGAGACTCAAACCCAGGACCTTCTTGCTGTGAGGCGAGAGTGCTAAGTGCTGCGCTAACGTGACACCTGTGGTATAACTGGCAGGTGCAGTGGCAGGTGCAGTGGCAGGTGCAGTGGCAGGTGCAGTGGCAGGTGCAGACTCATAAACACGTTTCAAATGTTGTTAAAAGTAGGAAAAAAGAAGAGACAAGCGCTTACCTCTGGAGCAGACAGGGAAGACTGGTTATAGTCCGGGTCTAGACGGGTTATAGTCCGGCTCTAGACTGGGTATAGTCCGGGTCTAGACGGATTATGGTCCGGGTCTAGACTGGGTATAGTCCGGCTCTAGACGGGTTATAGTCCGGGTCTAGACTGGGTATAGTCCGGCTCTAGACGGGTTATAGTCCGGGTCTAGACTGGGTATAGTCCGGGTCTAGACGGATTATGGTCCGGGTCTAGACGGGTTATGGTCCGGGTCTAGACTGGGTATAGTCCGGGTCTAGACGGATTATGGTCCGGGTCTAGACGGGTTATGGTCCGGGTCTTAGCCTCAGTCTCCGTTTGTTCGTTAAACCGCAGTTGTATCAGACACTATCAGCCTCCCAGCACCAGCTCCACCAATAAGAGCGCAGCAGAAGTTAGAAGGACACGCCCACTTCCTGTTTACAATTTAACACTTTTGCCAAAAAAAAAAAAAATTTGCACAAACTGTACTCAACCTGGTTTAGTCCTGGTTTAGACCTGGTTTAGTCCTGGTTTAGACCTGGTTTAGACCTGGTTTAGTCCTGGTTTAGACCTGGTTTAGTCCTGGTTCAGTCCTGGTTCAGTCCTGGTTTAGACCTGGTTTAGTCCTGGTTTAGACCTGGTTTAGTCCTGGTTCAGTCCTGGTTTAGTCCTGGTTTAGTCCTGGTTTAGACCTGGTTTAGTCCTGGTTTAGTCCTGGTTTAGTCCTGGTTTAGTCCTGGTTTAGTCCTGGTTTAGACCTGGTTTAGACCTGGTTTAGACCTGGTTTAGACCTGGTTTAGACCTGGTTTAGTCCTGGTTTAGACCTGGTTTAGTCCTGGTTCAGTCCTGGTTTAGACCTGGTTTAGACCTGGTTTAGTCCTGGTTCAGTCCTGGTTCAGTCCTGGTTCAGTCCTGGTTTAGACCTGGTTTAGTCCTGGTTTAGAACTGGTTTAGACCTGGTTTAGTCCTGGTTTAGTCCTGGTTTAGATCTGGTTTAGACCTGGTTTAGTCCTGGTTCAGTCCTGGTTCAGTCCTGGTTTAGACCTGGTTTAGTCCTGGTTCAGTCCTGGTTCAGTCCTGGTTTAGACCTGGTTTAGTCCTGGTTCAGTCCTGGTTCAGTCCTGGTTCAGTCCTGGTTCAGACCTGGTTTAGTCCTGGTTCAGTCCTGGTTTAGACCTGGTTTAGACCTGGTTTAGACCTGGTTTAGACCTGGTTTAGTCCTGGTTCAGTCCTGGTTTAGACCTGGTTTAGTCCTGGTTCAGTCCTGGTTTAGACCTGGTTTAGACCTGGTTTAGACCTGGTTTAGACCTGGTTTAGTCCTGGTTCAGTCCTGGTTTAGACCTGGTTTAGACCTGGTTTAGACCTGGTTTAGTCCTGGTTCAGTCCTGGTTTAGACCTGGTTTAGTCCTGGTTTAGACCTGGTTTAGACCTGGTTTAGACCTGGTTTAGTCCTGGTTCAGTCCTGGTTTAGACCTGGTTTAGTCCTGGTTCAGTCCTGGTTCAGTCCTGGTTCAGTCCTGGTTTAGACCTGGTTTAGTCCTGGTTTAGACCTGGTTTAGTCCTGGTTCAGTCCTGGTTTAGACCTGGTTGAGTCCTGGTTTAGTCCTGGTTTAGACCTGGTTTAGTCCTGGTTTAGACCTGGTTTAGACCTGGTTTAGAACTGGTTTAGACCTGGTTTAGTCCTGGTTTAGAACTGGTTTAGTCCTGGTTTAGACCTGGTTTAGTCCTGGTTTAGTCCTGGTTTAGTCCTGGTTTAGACCTGGTTTAGTCCTGGTTTAGTCCTGGTTTAGTCCTGGTTTAGACCTGGTTTAGTCCTGGTTTAGTCCTGGTTTAGTCCTGGTTCAGTCCTGGTTTAGATCTGGTTTAGACCTGGTTTAGTCCTGGTTCAGTCCTGGTTCAGTCCTGGTTTAGACCTGGTTTAGTCCTGGTTCAGTCCTGGTTCAGTCCTGGTTTAGACCTGGTTTAGTCCTGGTTCAGTCCTGGTTCAGTCCTGGTTCAGTCCTGGTTCAGTCCTGGTTCAGTCCTGGTTTAGACCTGGTTTAGTCCTGGTTCAGTCCTGGTTCAGTCCTGGTTTAGACCTGGTTTAGACCTGGTTTAGTCCTGGTTTAGTCCTGGTTTAGTCCTGGTTTAGACCTGGTTTAGTCCTGGTTCAGTCCTGGTTTAGACCTGGTTTAGTCCTGGTTTAGTCCTGGTTTAGTCCTGGTTCAGTCCTGGTTCAGTCCTGGTTCAGTCCTGGTTTAGACCTGGTTTAGTCCTGGTTTAGACCTGGTTTAGTCCTGGTTCAGTCCTGGTTTAGACCTGGTTGAGTCCTGGTTTAGTCCTGGTTTAGACCTGGTTTAGTCCTGGTTTAGACCTGGTTTAGACCTGGTTTAGAACTGGTTTAGACCTGGTTTAGTCCTGGTTTAGTACTGGTTTAGTCCTGGTTTAGACCTGGTTTAGTCCTGGTTTAGTCCTGGTTCAGTCCTGGTTCAGTCCTGGTTTAGTCCTGGTTTAGTCCTGGTTCAGTCCTGGTTTAGTCCTGGTTTAGTCCTGGTTCAGTCCTGGTTTAGACCTGGTTCAGTCAGATTCCAAGCAGCTTCTTTACATTTCTACATTTTTAGATTCATGTTTGTGAGTTTCCTGTTTGTGCGAATTTCCTGAGACCAACAGGGTTTACCTCCATTTAAACCAAGACTAAACCAGGACTAAACCAGGACTAAACCAGGACTGAACCAGGACTAAACCAGGACTAAACCAGGACTAAACCAGGACTAAACCAGGACTAAACCAGGACTAAACCAGGACTAAACCAGGTCTAAACCAGGACTAAACCAGGACTAAACCAGGACTGAACCAGGACTAAACCAAGACTAAACCAGGTCTAAACCAGGACTAAACCAGGTCTAAACCAGGACTCTGTACACATGAGGTTAAAGGGCCCAGGTTCCTCCTGCTGGTCGTGTTGTGTCACACTCACTTCCTGTTCCTCTGTGATGTCACACTGAGCGCGCTCAGAAACACGTGTCTGCAGCAGCTCTGACACAAACACTGAAAGTCACGAGTGGGGAGCCTCCTCCTCTGGAGCCTCCTCCTGTGGAGCCTCCTCCTCTGGAGCCTCCTCCTCTGGAGCCTCCTCCTCTGGAGCCTCCTCCTCTGGAGCCTCCTCCTCTGGAGCCTCCTCCTGTGGAGCCTCCTCCTGTGGAGCCTCCTCCTGTGGAGCCTCCTCCTCTGGAGCCTCCTCCTCTGGAGCCTCCTCCTGTGGAGCCTCCTCCTGTGGAGCCTCCTCCTCTGGAGCCTCCTCCTCTGGAGCCTCCTCCTCTGGAGCCTCCTCCTGTGGAGCCTCCTCCTGTGGAGCCTCCTCCTCTGGAGCCTCCTCCTGTGGAGCCTCCTCCTCTGGAGCCTCCTCCTGTGGAGCCTCCTCCTGTGGAGCCTCCTCCTCTGGAGCCTCCTCCTGTGGAGCCTCCTCCTCTGGAGCCTCCTCCTCTGGAGCCTCCTCCTGTGGAGCCTCCTCCTGTGGAGCCTCCTCCTCTGGAGCCTCCTCCTCTGGAGCCTCCTCCTGTGGAGCCTCCTCCTCTGGAGCCTCCTCCTGTGGAGCCTCCTCCTCTGGAGCCTCCTCCTCTGGAGTCACCTCCTCTGGGGCCTCCTCCTGTGGAGCCTCCTCCTGTGGAGCCTCCTCCTGTGGAGCCTCCTCCTGTGGAGCCTCCTCCTCTGGAGCCTCCTCCTCTGGAGCCTCCTCCTGTGGAGCCTCCTCCTGTGGAGCCTCCTCCTGTGGAGCCTCCTCCTCTGGAGCCTCCTCCTCTGGAGCCTCCTCCTGTGGAGCCTCCTCCTCTGGAGTCACCTCCTCTGGGGCCTCCTCCTCTGGAGCCTCCTCCTGTGGAGCCTCCTCCTCTGGAGCCTCCTCCTCTGGAGCCTCCTCCTGTGGAGCCTCCTCCTGTGGAGCCTCCTCCTCTGGAGTCACCTCCTCTGGGGCCTCCTCCTCTGGAGCCTCCTCCTGTGGAGCCTCCTCCTGTGGAGCCTCCTCCTCTGGGGCCTCCTCCTCTGGAGCCTCCTCTGGAGCCTCCTCCTCTGGAGTCACCTCCTCTGGGGCCTCCTCCTCTGGAGCCTCCTCCTCTGGGGCCTCCTCCTCTGGAGTCACCTCTGGAGTTCAGGTCTGTGGTGGCGCTGGAGATGAAGGTCCAGACTCTTCTTTTGGATGCTGCACCAGAGACACATTAACACAACATCAGTCTGTGTCACTGAGAGGGCCCACCCCAGGGCCCACCCCAGGGTCCAGGGCCCACCCCAGGGCCCACCCCAGGGTCCAGGGCCCACCCCAGGGCCCACCCCAGGGCCCGGTCCAGGGCCCACCCCAGGGCCCACCCCAGGGCCCACCCCAGGGCCCACCCCAGGGCCCACCCCAGGGCCCACCCCAGGGCCCACCCCAGGGCCCACCCCAGGGCCCACCCCAGGGCCCGGTCCAAGGCGTGTGAGGGTGCAGTACCTGCAGTAGTCACACAGGGGGCAGCAGTGAGGCCGCTCGTTGTTGTGGCGGCGCTGGTGACGGAGCAAAGAGCTGCGGTCGATGGACGCGTAAGAACACAGAGGACATCTGAAGGGCCTCTCACCTGGAGACAAGGACACGTGAGGGACAGGACAGACCTGTGTGGGACAGACCTGTGTGGGACAGACCTGTGTGGGACAGACCTGTATGGGACAGGACAGGACAGACCTGTGTGGGACAGACCTGTGTGGGACAGGACAGACCTGTGTGGGACAGGACAAGACAGACCTGTGTGGGACAGACCTGTGTGGGACAGACCTGTGTGGGACAGGACACACCTGTGGGACGGGGGACACACCTGTGGGACGGGGGACACACCTGTGGGACGGGGGACACACGTGTGTGGGACAGGACACACCTGTGGGACGGGGGACACAACTGTGGGACGGGGGACACAACTGTGTGGGACGGGGGACACAACTGTGTGGGACGGGGGACACAACTGTGGGACGGGGGACACACCTGTGGGACGGGGGACACACCTGTGGGACGGGGGACACACCTGTGGGACGGGGGACACACCTGTGGGACGGGGGACACACCTGTGTGGGACGGGGGACACACCTGTGTGGGACGGGGGACACACCTGTGGGACGGGGGACACACCTGTGTGGGACGGGGGACACACCTGTGTGTGACGGGGGACACACCTGTGTGTGACGGGGGACACACCTGTGGGACGGGGGACACGCCTGTGGGACGGGGGACACGCCTGTGGGACGGGGGACACACCTGTGTGGGACGGGGGACACGCCTGTGGGACAGGGGACACACCTGTGTGTGACGGGGGACACACCTGTGTGGGACAGGACACACCTGTGTGGGACGGGGGACACACCTGTGGGACGGGGGACACACCTGTGTGGGACGGGGGACACACCTGTGGGACGGGGGACACACCTGTGTGGGATGGGACACACCTGTGTGGGACGGGGGACACACCTGTGGGACGGGGGACACACCTGTGGGACGGGGGACACACCTGTGGGACGGGGGCACACTTGTGGGACGGGGGACACACCTGTGTGGGACGGGGGACACACCTGTGTGGGACGGGGGACACACCTGTGGGAGGGGGGACACACTTGTGGGATGGGGGACACACCTGTGTGGGACGGGACACACCTGTGTGGGACGAGAGACACACCTGTGTGGGACAGGACACACCTGTGTGGGACAGGACACACCTGTGGGGGACGGGGGACACGCCTGTGGGACGGGGGACACGCCTGTGGGACGGGGGACACGCCTGTGTGGGACGGGGGACACACCTGTGGGACGGGGGATACACCTGTCTGGGACGGGGGATACACCTGTGTGGGACGGGGGATACACCTGTGTGGGACGGGGGACACACCTGTGTGGGACGGGGGAAACACCTGTGTGGGACGGGGGACACGCCTGTGGGACGGGGGACACACCTGTGTGGGACGGGGACACGCCTGTGGGGAGGGGACACGCCTGTGGGAGGGGGGACACCCCTGTGGGTGGGGGGACACACCTGTGTGGGACGGGGGACACACCTGTGTGGGACGGGGGATACACCTGTGTGGGACGGGGGACACGCCTGTGGGACGGGGGACACGCCTGTGGGACGGGGGACACGCCTGTGGGGCAGGAGACACACCTGTGTGGGGCAGAGGACACACCTGTGTGGGGCAGAGGGACACACCTGTGGGGCAGAGGGACACGCCTGTGGGACGGGGGACACGCCTGTGTGGGACGGGGGACACACCTGTGGGACGGGGGACACACCTGTGGGACGGGGGACACACCTGTGGGACGGGGGACACACCTGTGTGGGACGGGGGACACACCTGTGGGACGGGGGACACACCTGTGGGACGGGGGACACACCTGTGTGGGACGGGGGACACGCCTGTGGGACGGGGGACACACCTGTGGGACGGGGGACACACCTGTGGGACACACCTGTGGGACGGGGGACACGCCTGTGGGACGGGGGACACACCTGTGTGGGACGGGGGACACACCTGTGGGACGGGGGACACGCCTGTGGGACGGGGGACACACCTGTGGGACGGGGGACACACCTGTGGGACACACCTGTGGGACGGGGGACACGCCTGTGGGACGGGGGACACACCTGTGGGACGGGGGACACACCTGTGGGACGGGGGACACACCTGTGGGACGGGGGACACACCTGTGGGACGGGGGACACACCTGTGGGACGGGGGACACACCTGTGGGACGGGGGACACACCTGTGGGACAGGGGACACGCCTGTGGGACGGGGGACACACCTGTGTGGGACGGGGGACACACCTGTGGGACGGGGGACACACCTGTGGGACGGGGGACACGCCTGTGGGACGGGGGACACACCTGTGTGGGACAGGGGACACACCTGTGGGACGGGGGACACACCTGTGGGACGGGGGACACACCTGTGTGGGACGGGGGACACACCTGTGGGACAGGACACGCCTGAGGGAGGGGGGACACACCTGTGGGACGGGGGACACGCCTGTGGGACGGGGGACACGCCTGTGGGACGGGGGACACACCTGTGTGGGACAGGACACGCCTGTGGGACGGGGGACACACCTGTGGGACGGGGGACACACCTGTGGGACAGGGGACACACCTGTGTGGGACAGGACACGCCTGTGGGACGGGGGACACACCTGTGGGACGGGGGACACACCTGTGGGACGGGGGACACACCTGTGTGGGACAGGACACGCCTGTGGGACGGGGGACACGCCTGTGGGACGGGGGACACACCTGTGTGGGACAGGACACGCCTGTGGGACGGGGGACACACCTGTGGGACATGGGACACGCCTGTGGGACGGGGGACACACCTGTGGGACACACCTGTGGGACGGGGGACACGCCTGTGGGACGGGGGACACACCTGTGGGACAGGGGACACACCTGTGGGACGGGGGACACACCTGTGGGACGGGGGACACACCTGTGGGACAGGGGACACACCTGTGTGGGACGGGGCACACACCTGTGGGACGGGGGACACACCTGTGGGACGGGGGACACACCAGTGGGACGGGGGACACACCTGTGTGGGACGGGGGACACACCTGTGGGACGGGGGACACACCTGTGGGGCAGGGGACACGCCTGTGGGACGGGGGACACACCTGTGTGGGACGGGGGACACACCTGTGGGACAGGGGACACACCTGTGGGACGGGGGACACACCTGTGTGGGACGGGGGACACACCTGTGGGACGGGGGACACACCTGTGGGACGGGGGACACACCTGTGGGACGGGGGACACACCTGTGTGGGACGGGGGACACACCTGTGGGACAGGACACGCCTGTGGGACGGGGGACACACCTGTGGGACGGGGGACACGCCTGTGGGACGGGGGACACACCTGTGGGACGGGGGACACACCTGTGTGGGACGGGGGACACACCTGTGGGACGGGGGACACACCTGTGGGACGGGGGACACACCTGTGGGACGGGGGACACACCTGTGTGGGACAGGGGACACACCTGTGGGACAGGGGACACACCTGTGGGACGGGGGACACACCTGTGGGACAGGACACACCTGTGGGACGGGGGACACACCTGTGGGACGGGGGACACACCTGTGGGACAGGACACACCTGTGGGACGGGGGACACACCTGTGGGACGGGGGACACACCTGTGGGACGGGGGACACACCTGTGGGACGGGGGACACACCTGTGGGACGGGGGACACACCTGTGTGGGTGCGCTGGTGCTGTTGCACTGACGCTCGCAGACGGCTGGAGAAGGAGCAGAAGGAGCAGCTGAAAGGCCTGAGGTCAGAATGAACTCCTGCGTGTCTCCTGAGGGTCAGAGCCGAGCGGAACGTCCTGGGACACAAGAGACAAGAGGGACGTGAGGGACAAGAGGGACACAAGAGACAAGAGGGACGTGAGGGACATGAGAGACATGAGAGACATGAGAAACAAGAGAGACAAGAGGGACATGAGAGACATGAGAGACATGAGAGACATGAGAGAGACATGAGAGACAAGAGGGACATGAGAGACAAGAGGGACATGAGAGACATGAGGGACAAAGAGACAAGAGGGACACAAGAGACAAGAGGGAGACATGAGAGACATGAGAGACATGAGAGACAAGAGGGACGTGAGAGACAAGAGGGACAAAGAGACAAGAGAGACAAGAGAGACAAGAGAGAGACAAGAGAGACAAGAGAGAGACAAGAGAGACAAGAGAGAGACAAGAGAGACAAGAGAGACAAGAGAGACAAGAGAGAGACACGAGAGACAAGAGAGACAAGAGAGACAAGAGAGACACGAGAGACAAGAGAGACAAGAGAGACAAGAGAGACGTGTTGTACTTGTTACAAACGGAGCAGTTGAAGTTTGTCTCTTTGTTCAGGTTTTTCCTCCAGGTCCTTGTTCTGTCGTCACTGACTCCTGGAACAGAGAGTTAGACCTGAGCAGGTCCTCCAGACCCGCTCAGGTCCTCCAGACCCGCTCAGGTCCTCCAGACCCGCTCAGGTCCTCAAGACCCGAGAGCAGGTCCTCCAGACCCGCTCAGGTCCTCCAGACCCGAGAGCAGGTCCTCCAGACCCGAGCAGGTCCTCCAGACCCGAGCAGGTCCTCCAGACCCGAGAGCAGGTCCTCCAGACCCGAGCAGGTCCTCCAGACCCGAGCAGGTCCACTAGACCTGCTAAGGTCATGCTTCTGGTCTTACGTGGTTCTGATGGTTGTTCTCTGCTCTTGGTTCCAAAGTTCTTCAGAGAAGAGCAGATGTGGGCCGGTCTGTGGGCCGGTCTGTGGGCCGGTCCGTGGGCCGTGGACTGGTCTTGGGCTCTGAGTGGATCAGAACTGGTCTTGGAGGATCTCAGTCGGACTCTCGTGGCTCTGTGGGACCTGGACCTTCTCCTGGACTCTTCTGTGGTTTCAGGACCAGCTTTGTCTGAGGTTCTGAGGAGAGTGAGAGTGAGTGAGTGAGTGAAACCAAAGATGGCCGCCTCCATAAAGCAAAGATGGCCGCCTCCATAAAGCAAAGATGGCCGCCTCCATAAAGCAAAGATGGCCGCCTCCGTATCAGGAAGTAACGCGGGAGTATAGAACTATTTTGGGGTCATGGGCCAATGAGAAAGAGGGTGCCATTTTGGGTTCATCTTCCAGTTTTAATTATAGTTCTATGAACTGTACCTGTGCGGGGCCTTAGGGGCGGGGCTCCGGGGGGCGGAGGGACTCCGGGGGGCGGGGCTCATGGGGGCAGGGGGGCTCCGGGGGGCGGGGCACAGTCCTAAGGTTCTGAGGTGAGCACTCTGGTCGGTTTCCTCTTTAAACAGAGAGCAGTGCTCTTCGAACAGAGAGCTGACCTGTAACACACCACACACTGTCACCACGGCAACACTTTACCCTGACGAACGACAGGCTCCAGAGTCTGCACCTGTCAAACTCACCTGACAGGTGTGAGTCTCCTGAAGCTCCGCCCCCTTGATGTCAAACATGTCATAAAGAAACAGGTCCTCGTCCTCTTTGTCTGAAACAGAAAGAATCAGGATTAAACCAGGACTAAACCAGAGCTAAACCAGGATTAAACCAGGACTAAACCAGGATTAAACCAGGACTAAACCAGGATTAAACCAGGATTAAACCAGGATTAAACCAGGACTAAACCAGGATTAAACCAGGACTAAACCAGATCTAAACCAGGATTAAACCAGGACTAAACCAGGATTAAACCAGGACTAAACCAGGATTAAACCAGGACTAAACCAGATCTAAACCAGGATTAAACCAGGACTAAACCAGGATTAAACCAGGACTAAACCAGGATTAAACCAGGACTAAACCAGGATTAAACCAGGACTAAACCAGAGCTAAACCAGGATTAAACCAGGACTAAACCAGATCTAAACCAGGACTAAACCAGATCTAAACCAGGACTAAACCAGGATTAAACCAGGACTAAACCAGATCTAAACCAGGATTAAACCAGGACTAAACCAGATCTAAACCAGGACTAAACCAGGATTAAACCAGGACTAAACCAGGATTAAACCAGGACTAAACCAGATCTAAACCAGGATTAAACCAGGACTAAACCAGATCTAAACCAGGACTAAACCAGATCTAAACCAGGACTAAACCAGGATTAAAACAGGACTAAACCAGGACTAAACCAGGATTAAACCAGGATTAAACCAGGATTAAACCAGGACTAAACCAGGATTAAACAAGGACTAAACCAGATCTAAACCAGGATTAAACCAGGATTAAACCAGGACTAAACCAGATCTAAACCAGGACTAAACCAGATCTAAACCAGGACTAAACCAGGATTAAACCAGGACTAAAACAGGATTAAACCAGGACTAAACCAGGACTAAACCAGGATTAAACCAGGACTAAAACAGGATTAAACCAGGATTAAACCAGGATTAAACCAGATCTAAACCAGGACTAAACCAGATCTAAACCAGGACTAAACCAGATCTAAACCAGGACTAAACCAGGATTAAAACAGGACTAAACCAGGACTAAACCAGGATTAAACCAGGATTAAACCAGGATTAAACCAGGACTAAACCAGGATTAAACCAGGACTAAACCAGTATTATACCAGGATTAAACCAGGACTAAACCAGATCTAAACCAGGATTAAACCAGGTCTAAACCAGATCTAAACCAGGACTAAACCAGATCTAAACCAGGACTAAACCAGGACTAAACCAGGATTAAACCAGGACTAAACCAGATCTAAACCAGGATTAAACCAGGTCTAAACCAGATCTAAACCAGGATTAAACCAGGTCTAAACCAGGTCTAAACCAGGACGTACCTGTCTGCATGAACTCTTGTGAGGCGCTGATCATGTGCGTAGGGCTCAAGGGGGCGGGGCTCAGGGGGGCGGGGCTCAGGGGGGCGGGGCTCAGGTGGGCGGAGCTCAGATGGGAGGTCATGTGACATCTCTCGCTGCAGGTGAACGTACAGCGAGTGCAGCGATGCAGAAGAAGAACAAAACTCTCCACAGCTCCAGGATCAAAGCCTTCAGCGTCACAGACGAGCCCCGCCCTCAACGAGACCCCGCCCACCTGCAGCGTCACCATAGCAACAGGGCGGAGACCAGGAAGAGACGCCATGAAGGAGGAGCCTGTGTGAGAGCTGACGTCGAGCAGCTAAAAGGAGAAAAGAAGAGTTTATACCACACTGTGGAACCTTCAGACGCAGCTAACGCCGCAGAAAACGGGAAACTACTTCCTGTTCTGATGTTTCAATGTAAAGCGCAGAATTTAAATGAACGCCGGGAGGATTAAACCAGGTCTAAACCAGGTCTAAACCAGGACTAAACCAGGTCTAAACCAGGTCTAAACCAGGTCTAAACCAGGTCTAAACCAGGACTAAACCAGGACTAAACCAGGACTAAACCAGGACTAAACCAGGTCTGAACCAGGTCTGAACCAGGACTAAACCAGGACTAAACCAGGACTAAACCAGGATTATATCCAGGATTAAACCAGGACTAAACCAGGACTAAACCAGGTCTAAACCAGGACTAAACCAGGACTAAACCAGGTCTAAACCAGGTCTAAACCAGGTCTAAACCAGGACTAAACCAGGTCTAAACCAGGTCTAAACCAGGTCTAAACCAGGTCTAAACCAGGACTAAACCAGGACTAAACCAGGACTAAACCAGGACTAAACCAGGACTAAACCAGGTCTAAACCAGGTCTGAACCAGGACTAAACCAGGACTAAACCAGGACTAAACCAGGATTATATCCAGGATTAAACCAGGACTAAACCAGGACTAAACCAGGTCTAAACCAGGACTAAACCAGGACTAAACCAGGTCTAAACCAGGTCTAAACCAGGTCTAAACCAGGACTAAACCAGGACTAAACCAGGACTAAACCAGGACTAAACCAGGTCTAAACCAGGACTAAACCAGGACTAAACCAGGTCTGAACCAGGACTAAACCAGGTCTAAACCAGGTCTAAACCAGGACTAAACCAGGTCTAAACCAGGTCTAAACCAGGTCTAAACCAGGACTAAACCAGGACTAAACCAGGACTAAACCAGGACTAAACCAGGACTAAACCAGGTCTGAACCAGGACTAAACCAGGACTAAACCAGGACTAAACCAGGACTAAACCAGGATTATATCCAGGATTAAACCAGGACTAAACCAGGACTAAACCAGGTCTAAACCAGGACTAAACCAGGACTAAACCAGGACTAAACCAGGTCTAAACCAGGACTAAACCAGGACTAAACCAGGACTAAACCAGGACTAAACCAGGTCTAAACCAGGACTAAACCAGGACTAAACCAGGTCTAAACCAGGACTAAACCAGGACTAAACCAGGATTAAACCAGGTCTAAACCAGGACTAAACCAGGACTAAACCAGGACTAAACCAGGACTAAACCAGGTCTAAACCAGGTCTAAACCAGGACTAAACCAGGTCTAAACCAGGTCTAAACCAGGTCTAAACCAGGTCTAAACCAGGTCTAAACCAGGACTAAACCAGGACTAAACCAGGACTAAACCAGGTCTAAACCAGGACTAAACCAGGACTAAACCAGGACTAAACCAGGACTAAACCAGGTCTAAACCAGGACTAAACCAGGACTAAACCAGGTCTAAACCAGGACTAAACCAGGACTAAACCAGGTCTAAACCAGGACTAAACCAGGTCTAAACCAGGACTAAACCAGGACTAAACCAGGACTAAACCAGGACTAAACCAGGTCTAAACCAGGACTAAACCAGGACTAAACCAGGACTAAACCAGGTCTAAACCAGGACTAAACCAGGTCTAAACCAGGTCTAAACCAGGACTAAACCAGGTCTAAACCAGGACTAAACCAGGACTAAACCAGGACTAAACCAGGTCTAAACCAGGTCTAAACCAGGACTGAACCAGGTCTGAACCAGGTCTAAACCAGGTCTAAACCAGGACTAAACCAGGACTAAACCGGGTCTAAACCGGGACTAAACCGGGACTAAACCGGGTCTAAACCGGGTCTAAACCGGGTCTAAACCAGGACTAAACCGGGTCTAAACCAGGACTAAACCAGGACTAAACCAGGTCTAAACCAGGACTGAACCAGGACTGAACCAGGACTGAACCAGGTCTGAACCAGGTCTAAACCAGGATTAAACCAGGATTAAACCAGGACTAAACCAGGACTAAACCAGGACTAAACCAGGTCTAAACCAGGACTAAACCAGGACTAAACCAGGACTAAACCAGGTCTAAACCAGGTCTAAACCAGGACTAAACCAGGTCTGAACCAGGTCTGAACCAGGTCTGAACCAGGACTAAACCAGGTCTGAACCAGGTCTGAACCAGGACTGAACCAGGACTGAACCAGGACTAAACCAGGACTAAACCAGGTCTGAACCAGGTCTGAACCAGGTCTGAACCAGGTCTGAACCAGGTCTGAACCAGGACTGAACCAGGACTGAACCAGGACTAAACAAGGACTAAACCAGGACTAAACCAAGACTAAACCAAGACTAAACCAGGTCTAAACCAGGACTAAACCAGGACTAAACCAGGACTAAACCAGGACTAAACCAGGACTAAACCAAAACTAAACCAGGTCTAAACCAGGACTAAACCAGGACTAAACCAGGACTAAACCAAGACTAAACCAGGTCTAAACCAGGTCTAAACCAGGACTGAACCAGGTCTAAACCAGGACTGAACCAGGTCTGAACCAGGACTGAACCAGGACTAAACCAGGACTAAACCAGGTCTGAACCAGGTCTGAACCAGGGCTGAACCAGGTCTGAACCAGGTCTGAACCAGGTCTGAACCAGGACTGAACCAGGACTAAACCAGGACTAAACCAAGACTAAACCAAGACTAAACCAGGTCTAAACCAGGACTAAACCAGGTCTAAACCAGGACTAAACCAGGACTAAACCAAAACTAAACCAGGTCTAAACCAGGACTAAACCAAGACTAAACCAGGACTAAACCAGGTCTAAACCAGGACTGAACCAGGGCTGAACCAGGTCTGAACCAGGTCTGAACCAGGTCTGAACCAGGTCTGAACCAGGTCTGAACCAGGACTAAACCAGGTCTGAACCAGGTCTGAACCAGGTCTGAACCAGGACTAAACCAGGTCTGAACCAGGTCTGAACCAGGTCTGAACTAGGACTAAAAACGTTAGGAGAAGAATTAAACCTTTGTTAAATTGAAAAGTATCCTTCTTAAAAGGATTAATTCTTCTTCTCGGTTTATGTTCAATAGCATTCATGTGTTTTTCACGATGCTAGCCATGCTAACGATGCTAACGATGCTACGGCTAACTGTTCGTCTCGTGTGTTAAAGTCACGGAGGGAGCCGCGTGGTCCGGGGCGCGGGTCAGACGTCACGGCGGACCCTCAGACTCTTTAAAGTTTAGTTTATCTTTGACTCACCCGTTTGTTTACTTCCGCCCTGCTCTTCGTCTGCTTCAGCGGAGGAGAAGCCCCGCCCACAGCGCCCCCTGCAGGCTTCTTCTTCTTCTTCTTTTTGTTTTACGGCAGTTGGCAACCATTTAAAGGAGCATTACCGCCACCTACTGTTCCGGAGTGTGGATCAGACTCAAGGCTTACGATCTACTGAGCTTTAATAACAAAAAATAACAAAAAAAAACCTTAAACCGAACCGACCAAATACATAGTGTTAACTATAGTCTGTAATAAACACCAGTGTGTTTTAAGAATCCCGCAGTTGCTCCTGCGTGAGCTTTGCCCCGGAAACAAAACACTGTCCAGCCCCAGCTCCTTAAAGGGCCCATGACAGGTTAAAGGGCCCGTGACAGGTTAAAGGGCCCGTGACAGGTTAAAGGGCCCATGACAGGTTAAAGGGCCCATGACAGGTTAAAGGGCCCGTGACAGGTTAAAGGGCCCATGACAGGTTAAAGGGCCCATGACAGGTTAAAGGGCCCATGACAGGTTAAAGGGCCCGTGAAAGGTTAAAGGGCTCGTGACAGGTTAAAGGGCCCATGACAGGTTAAAGGGCCCGTGACAGGTTAAAGGGCCCATGACAGGTTAAAGGGCCCATGACAGGTTAAAGGGCCCGTGACAGGTTAAAGGGCCTATGACAGGTTAAAGGGCCCATGACAGGTTAAAGGGCCCATGACAGGTTAAAGGGGTCATGACAGGTTAAAGGGCCCGTGACAGGTTAAAGGGCCCATGACAGGTTAAAGGGGGCATGACAGGTTAAAGGGCTCATGACAGGTTAAAGGGCCCGTGACAGGTTAAAGGGCCCGTGACAGGTTAAAGGGCCCATGACAGGTTAAAAGGCCCGTGACAGGTTAAAGGGCCCGTGACAGGTTAAAGGGCCCGTGACAGGTTAAAGGGCCCGTGACAGGTTAAAGGGCCCGTGACAGGTTAAAGGGCCCGTGACAGGTTAAAGGGCCCGTGACAGGTTAAAGGGCCCGTGACAGGTTAAAGGGCCCATGACAGGTTAAAGGGCCCATGACAGGTTAAAGGGCCCGTGACAGGTTAAAGGGCCCGTGACAGGTTAAAGGGCCCGTGACAGGTTAAAGGGCCCGTGACAGGTTAAAGGGCCCGTGACAGGTTAAAGGTAAAGGGTTAAAGGGCCCGTGACAGGTTAAAGGGCCCGCGACAGGTTAAAGGGCCCGTGACAGGTTAAAGGGCCCGTGACAGGTTAAAGGGCCCATGACAGGTTAAAGGGCCCATGACAGGTTAAAGGGCCCGTGACAGGTTAAAGGGCCCATGACAGGTTAAAGGGCCCGTGACAGGTTAAAGGGCCCATGACAGGTTAAAGGGCCCATGACAGGTTAAAGGGCCCGTGACAGGTTAAAGGGCCCATGACAGGTTAAAGGGCCCGTGACAGGTTAAAGGGCCCGTGACAGGTTAAAGGGGTCATGACAGGTTAAAGGGCCCTTTAAACCTGTCATGGGCCCTTTAAACCTGTCATAGGCCCTTTAAGCCTGTCATAGGCCCTTTAAACCTGTCATAGGCCCTTTAAGCCTGTCATAAACCTGTCATGGGCCCTTTAAACCTGTTTCATATTAATTTATTGACGCAAAAAGAAAGATTAATTCAAAATCCCAGATTTTTTCACAATCCCTGACTTGCATTTATGGATTTATGCAAAACTAGATTTGTATATATATATTTGTGAATAAAACATATTTTTGTTTTGTGAATCTGTGTTTTTGTGAGAATCTGATCCTGAATTTGAGGATCACCTAAAGTGTGCATTCTTCACCTGTGAATGTGGGTGTTTTTGAGACAAATGTTACACATTCTGTGAAAAATGTATGCACAGCTTTACATCCACACAAAGTCCAGAATTATTCAAAAAGTTAGACTTGCATGCAGAATCTTTTCACGTAAATTCTCAATTGTAAAAATGAAGTTCCATTTGATTTTAAATGTGTAGTTTTGCTGTGAGTGTGTGCATTCAGCCTCTGAGCTCCAGAGGATCTTTGTGACACAAACACTCTGTCAGCTCATTCAGACAGCGCTGTTCTTCTGGTAACCACTAGGGGCAGTGCTGGTGTTGTTTTGAGCCTTTCCCGGGTAAACATGGCCGGACGACCACGGACAATAGTAAAAGTACTTTTATATGATTTGTTTGATGCATTCACAGATAACTGACCATTAACTTCACACCTGTTGGATGCAGAGGTCAAATTTTCATGTGTGAGTTAATGTTACTACATTAATGTTAGCCACCACGAAGCTAACTTTGAAGCTAACGTTCTTTCTGTGCTCGATGGTAATAGTTCATGTTTACTCCGTTACTACAGAACAAAGCCGTTATAGTGGCTCTCAATGTTTATTTCAGGTGTTTGTTTTACATCTCTTCAGTTAGCACTTTAGCTAACGTTACATTTCAAGACCAATGTTATTGCCATGGCGTCGTCCCAACAGCTGCCTCTGTTCCCGTCTCATCGTTTCTTGTCAGATGAGGCGACATGTGCAAACAGCAGCATAAAACAAACCACTACAATAATATATATATGTATGCACAAGGCGCTAACCACAGATTATTAGCTAGCGATGATGTCACACCCGTGGATGTATTAAATGAACTGGATAAGCCCCGCCCCCTCTGTCCCAGATTGATTAGTGGTCGTGTGAGGTACTGCAGCCTTTTTCTAAACTGTCACATTATAATCACAGACAGGACTGAATTATTATCAGTATTTAAATAAAATAGAAGGAAATGTTCTTTTCTACCGTTTATAAAATCACACAAATTACCGTTTTTATCTGAAGTGACGTCACACAAACATGTGTGTGTGTAATAGATTAGAATGACACTCATTATACTGTTCCACAGTGATGCAGTTCGTACAGTAATTTCATAGTCATAGAAAAAGCTAAAAACAGTAGATAGGTTTGCAATAAATATCAATTCATATTAATTTTCGTATTCCTAAAAACAATATAAATACAGTTTAAAAAGTAGGCACAAATGTTTATTTCATGTTTTCTATAAAAACGGTTTAATTCTCCAAGGGAATTGTGATCCTAGAATAGGTTATCGGCTAGTAAGCCTTAAATCCTTTTTTTGTTTGACTGGTAACGCCTTTCACCAACCACAAGGGGGATTTCGCAGGTTTACCCATGGATGTATTAAAAGAACTGGATAAGCCCCGCCCCCTCTGTCCCAGATTGATTAGTGGTCGTGTGAGGTACTGCAGCCTTTTTCTCAAATGTCACATTATAATCACAGACAGGACTGAATTATTATCTGTATTTAAATAAAATAGAAGGAAATGTTCTTTTATATGAAGTGGGGGATTGTGGTCACGTGGCCCTAAAACAAAGATGGCCGCCTCCGTATAAGGAAGTAAATGCGGAAGTAAGAAACTTTTTTTGGGTCATGCGCCAATGAGCTCACTCCATAGGGATAAACAGGACGGCCATCTTGGATTCATCTTCCAGGTTTTATTATAGTTCTATGGGTTTACCTCATTGTAATAAAGTCTGCAGTGAGGAAACGTCAAAAATCCCTCGTGACTCCTTCATTCACTTTAACAGGGCACCGCTGGGATGGTTGTGTGAGCTGGTCCACCCATGACTGAGGAAGCCACTACACTTCAATCATCCCTTAAATCTACAAAAACAACCCAGGCGGCAGCAAAGACAGCTACGTTGAAGTGAGGTCTCAACTGTCGCGGAACGCACGCATCCTGAAGTGACAAAAGTGTCCACTAGGGAGCAGCACACCCAAAGAGAACAGGCCAACAACACCCAACAGCTTCTTTTCACTGCCAAGATGGATTCCGAAGTTGAAAACCTGCAGTTTGAGATTAAAGCAGCACTGTACCAACTTGCAGCAGATGATTTAATAAAAATAAGTGACTTTCTTACAATATCAGGCGACAATAAAGAAAATGTGACGGGGAAAACACGCAATGCTATCACCTGACATATTGTCAAACATATTGAACGTAGTGAGCTGCTTGACTTTGAAGACGAAGGCATGTCAGAATTGTTGAGTTTAATGGACATGATAAAAACCTTGAAAAAGCCAGAAGACAATAAACCTGAAACATCAAGTGCAGTGACTGATGAACAAAACAGCTTAGTGAGAGAGTTAGAACAGTTAAAGCTAATGCTACAACAAAAAGAAGCTGAAATGAAAGATAAAGCTAAAAGAAATCAAACGGACATGTCAATGAACAATGATAATGGGCCAGTCTACACTGCCACTGCACATGCAAACGCAATGCAGTGGAGAAAAGACTTTCAAATCTCAGGGCAGATTGGTGAACCTGGGCAAAAAGACAGACTTACCTTCTCCAGTTTAGCCCGACAAATTGAGAATGGCCTCACCAAGGGTTACCCTGAGTCAGACATAGTTGATGCTGTTGTAAGAGCCATTGTACCTGGTTTGCAGCTGCGTAGCTACTTAGAGGGTAAAAGTGACTTGTCTCTGCCAACACTCCGGAGGATCCTGCGCTCGCACTATCAAGAGCGGAGTGCGACTGAGTTATACAAGCAACTCACCACCGAAGTGCAGAGCAACAAAGAGACTCCACAGAACTTTCTCATTAGAGCTATGGACTTGAGACAGAAAATACTGTTTGCATCACAGGAAGCAGAGTCCAGTCTCACGTATGACCCTGAGTCTGTCTATGCACACAGTCCTTACTGGGCTACACAATGATAACATCAAGACAGACCTCCAGTATCACGGCCGACAACTGTACACTCTGTTCAGTCAAGTGACACCACGGAGGGAGGCAAGAAGTGTCCACCTCGACAAAGTGCTGCCATACTGCATCCAGAGGTACTGTCTGATCTGAAAGAAATAAAAGCTGACATTGTACTGTTAAAAGACCTGAAAGCAGAAGTGTCACAAATACGAGAGTCAATGAATAAGACAGAGAGTGCACCACATATGTATGCCAGTCAACATCCAGAAGACGTCGACAGCCGACCCCATCTTCAGCCACAGCGAGGGACGTGGAGCTACGAGCGTGCCACAGCTGACCATCATCTTCCTGGTGACTTGGAGCGGAGGTACCACCCCACCCACTATCCACGGTTCAACGCGGGGACGGCCCAGTTCCAGCGAGGCTTCGCACCGCAGCGTTACCCAGCACCACGCCCACGACCAAGGTGTTCCGGTTGCCGTCAGAGAGGAGAAGAGTTCTGCCAGCATTGCTGCCGGTGTGGGAGTAGCGAGCACTTCCGCGCAGGATGCAGGGGGTATATGCCATCGAACAACACACGAGACCAGTCTTTAAACGTAGAGCGGTTGCCCCCGAGGGACAGGGAGTGACCAGCTTTTCCTCACAGTCCCGTATGTGCATTGGTTGTGGGGCAGGGGGAACAACAGACCAAATGCTTCAGCAATGCTCAGTGTGTAAAATAGCACTTTACTGTTCAAGGCAGTGTCAGGGTAGCCACTGGCCAGAGCATAGAATAAACTGTAAGCCCTTTACGCCCGCTAAACTAGAAAAAATGAAAACACGATCCTGTAAAGCTGTGTCTAGTAAGAAACGAAATATCCTGACAAAGAAACATTCAACAGTAACTGAACTTGTGGGAAAGAAATGTCTGATTCATTGTTTTCTGCAGCGAATGAAAACTCAGGCTCTCTGGGACACAGGGTCACAAATATCTGCAGTAGATGAGGCCTGGAAAGCGGAATACCTCCCTAACGTAAAGTTGAGACACATAACTGAACTAGTCGATCCAAATGATCCCTTGCAAATCGAGGCAGCCAATGGTACTGAAATGCCTTATGTCGGGTGGGTAGAAGTCAACTTTCAGTTAGTTGCTGAAAGCGAAGAGTTTCTTGTGCCTATGCTAGTTATAAAAGGTAACCAGCAGCCACGCCCAATCATAGGCTTTAATGTCATTGAGCGTGTTGTCATAAATGGTCAGGAAAGTCACACAAGTGATTCACAAACAGACAAGTTGATAAGAACTGTGAAATCAGCCTTTCCCAACCTAAGGGGAAAGACTGTAAAGACATTTATCCACGCCGTCAGTGTTAGCCGAACTAGTGAGTACTTTGTGAAAACAGCTGGTCTAAAAGTGCTGATACCTAGTCGCACCGCTGTCCAAGTGAACTGTAGAGTGTGTACCAAACCCTTTAAAGAGGACACCACATTCGTTTTTAAGCCAGATGACAATCCGCAATGGCCTGAAGGACTGCAGTTCTGTGATACGCTTGTTACGGTGAAAAAAGGTGCACAACCAAACATTTTGCTTAGTGTACAAAATCCAACTGATCACGACATAATGTTAACTGGTAAAACTATTATAGGCACAGCACAGACGGTTACTTCTGTGTATCCACTTAACACTGCAAATGGAAAAGAGACTCTTGCTGAAGTAAACAATATTCAGACACGACGCTTAGGTGAACAAAAGACACAATCAGAACTGTGGGACCCACCAGTTGACCTCAGTCATCTTGATGAAAAACAGAGACAGATAGTGCGTGACATGCTCAGAGAAGAGTCCAGCTCATTCTCCAAACCAGACAGTGACATAGGGTGCGTTGAGAACCTCCAGCTAAAAATATCTCTCAAAGACTCTGAGCCTGTTGTCCGAACGTATATGTCCGTCCCTAAACCGTTGTATGAAGAAATGGAAGACTACCTAACTGATCTGATAGCACAAGGGTGGATAGAGCGGTCACATTCTTCTTACGCTTCATCAATTGTTTGTGTAAGAAAGAAAGATGGTTTGCTACGTTTATGTATAGACTACAGAGAACTAAATCGAACGACTCACCCTGACAGACAACCGATTCCTAGAATTCAAGATATTCTGGATGGCCTTGGTGGTGACACAATGTTTTCACTGCTCGATCAAGGAAAAGCCTACCACCAAGGGTTTATGGCAAAGGACAGCAAACACCTAACAGCTTTTGTGACACCGTGGGGTTTATATGAGTGGACTAGGATACCCTTTGGACTCATGAATGCACCCGCGGCCTTCCAGCGATGTATGGAGGAGTGTTTAGAGGGTATCCGAGACAAGATCTGTGTCCCTTATTTAGACGACACCTTAGAGTTTAGTAAAACATTTGAGGACCATGTCAGAGATGTGAGAACTGTTTTGCAGAGGCTACGGCAGCATGGGATTAAGTTAAAACCCATTAAGTGTGAGCTTTTTAAAGGTGAGATCCGTTACCTGAGTCGAATAGTATCAGCTGAAGGTAACAAGATGGATCCTGCTGACATAGCAGCAGTAACAGTTGTAAAGGACAGGAGGCCAAAGACAGTGGGGGAACTAAGAAAAGTAATGGGACTGTTAAGCTACTACCGCCAATACATTAAAGACTTTTCTCAAATTGCCAGTCCCCTTTATGAGCTAGTCAAGCAGCCTGCTGAAAAGGTACCACCCGAAACAAAGCCACGCGAAAAGAAAAACTCAAATGTAGTGCCATCTCACACTCAAATAGACTGGACTGATGCACACCAAACAGTTCTTGAACGACTGATTGACTATTTAGTGCACCCGCCCGTCCTTGCATACCCAGACTTTTCGCAACCATTTATTCTCCATACAGACGCGTCCAACAAAGGTTTAGGAGCGGTTTTGTATCAGAAACAAAATGCAAAGCTTCGAGTCATTGCCTATGGCTCTCGGACATTGTCAACGTCAGAAAAAAACTACCATCTGCACTCGGGGAAATTAGAATTCCTGCCCCTTAAGTGGGCCATCACAGAAAAATTTAGGGATTATTTGTACTACGCCCCTTTCTTCACAGTTTACAGTGGTAATAATCCTTTGACATACGTGTTATCCAGTGCAAAGCTTAATGCCACAGGGAGCAGATGGGTAGCGGAACTTGCAGACTTTAATTTCATTATCAAATACCGGCCGGGCAAAGAAAACATTGATGCTAATAGTTTGTCGAGAATGCCAATAGATGTCGAGGAACGAATGAAACAATGTACTGAGGAAATGTCTTATGATGCTGTCGGTACAACTGTTCAAGCTGTGGAGATGCAGCCTGAATCCACTGCATCGTGGTCAATGGGTATTTCTGTGGACAATGTGTTGGACAAAACTATCCCAGTTGTCTCACTAACACCTGCACAGCTGAAACAGGACCAAACAAGTGACATGCAGATAGGACCTGTCTTGCAATACAAACTGTCTAAATCCAAACCTACAAACCAACAACTGAAAGACTGCAGTGCACAGAGCCGTGTTCTCTTACGTGAATGGGACAGGTTACATGTGGATGAGAATGGAGTGATATGGCGACTCAGCTCATAGGAAACAGTTGGTGCTGCCTGAAAAACACAAAATGACTGTATTAAGGGAACTACATAATGGAATGGGGCACCAGGGCATTGACAGGACCGTGTCTCTCATTAGAGATCGCTTTTTCTGGTCACACATGCAACGTGAAATAGAACAATATGTAATGAGTTGTGCTTGTCTTAAACAGAAAAAGCCCAGCAGGGAATCCAGAGCTCCACTTGTGAACATTGTGACAACTCAGCCATTTGAACTGGTATCAGTGGACTTCCTCCATCTAGACAAATGTAGAGGTGGGTACGAGTACATATTGGTCATTGTCGATCATTTTACAAGATTTGCACAGGCGTAGCCCACCACCTCAAAATCTGGTAAGACTGTAGCTGACAAAATATTTAATGATTACGCCCTGAAATTTGGATTCCCATCACGCATTCATCACGATCAGGGTGGTGAATTTGAAAACCAGTTGTTCTCGCGGTTGAGCAAGTACTGTAGCATCGCCAGATCGAGAACTACCCCGTACCACCCGCAGGGGAACGGACAAGTAGAACGCTTCAATAGGACGCTTTTGCAAATGCTCAAAACTCTCACAGACAAAGACAAGATGAACTGGAAAGACTCACTGAATAAGCTCATATTTGCGTACAACTGCACAAAAACAGAAGTAACCGGGTTTTCTCCCTTCTATTTACTGTATGGCCGTTCTCCAAGGTTACCCATTGACATGTTATTTAACTTACCTACTGAGACGGGAGGGGGTAGTCAGCTCGAATATGTTGAAAAGTGGCGTAGGGGGATGCGGGAGGCATATGACATTGCAAGAGAAAATGCACAAAAAGCTGTTCAGAGAAACAAAGAGACATTTGACACAAAAGTCAGAAGCTCTCTGTTACATCCAGGTGACCGTGTACTTTTGCACAATATGACTCCCCGCGGCGGCCCTGGGAAGTTAAGAAATCACTGGGAAGATCATGTCCACATTGTAGTCAGACAAGTTGGAAAGGACATTCCAGTGTATGAGCTCAGACCAGAACAAGGTAAAGGCAAAACTAGAGTAGTGCATCGAAATCTTCTTTTGCCGTGTGATCACCTGCCGCTGGAAACCAAAACAACTGCACCTGTGAAACCGAAAAAAGACAAAGTTGTCCACAGTACGACACAGGAGTCTGAGGACGAAGAGGATGATGAGGAGTACTATTTTCCACCACCTACTGTCCAGATTAACCCAACCATTCCAGAAAATGACACCACTGATGAAAGAGACTGTGACCTTAACACAAACCAACCCACAGCACCTGTTCGGCTTCAGCTTGAGGACGTCACTGGAGATGAGAATGTTCCTGTAGGAGATGTAGATGATGCTGAGGTGTTTTCTGTTGGTAGTGCACCACAGGAAGAGCTGCATGAACAACCTCCGCGTCCACAGAGAGATCGTAGGGCACCGCAAATGTTCAGATATGACACACTTGGATGACACATGCTATTATGTTGCTGCAGTACCACCTTATGACCCACAAACATGGCCACAACCAATCTACACCTATAGCAACCCAAACATTTACCTTTATGGAATGTGAGTGACTTTGAACCAATATGTTTGTTTTGGTATTTGAGTTTATTGTTAAAAGTAAAAAAAAAAGGATGATGTTCTGACTTTGCATATGTTACTTGTAATTGTTACTTTAAGTACTATTTACAGAAATGTTGAGGACAACATTTTTTCAAGTGGGGGAGTGTGTAATAGATTAGAATGACACTCATTATACTGTTCCACAGTGATGCAGTTCGTACAGTAATTTCATAGTCATAGAAAAAGCTAAAAACAGTAGATAGGTTTGCAATAAATATCAATTCATATTAATTTTCGTATTCCTAAAAACAATAGAAATACAGTTTAAAAAGTAGGCACAAATGTTTATTTCATGTTTTCTATAAAAACTGTTTCATTCTCCAAGGGAATTGTGATCCTAGAATAGGTTATCGGCTAGTAAGCCTTAAATCCTTTTTTTGTTTGACTGGTAACGCCTTTCACCAACCACAAGGGGGATTTCGCGGGTTTACCTCATTGTAATAAAGTCCTGCAGTGAGGAAACGTCAAAAATCACTCGTGACTCCTTCATTCACTTTAACAGGGCTTTTACACGAGTCACATGATCGAGCGTCAGATACAAACAGAAGCTCGTGGAAAAGGCTCGACTAGAGACACCTGTAAGTTGTATTTTATTTCATTTCAGACGCTTCACGTGTGTCTAACATGAAGAACACAATTACAATCACACAAGCTAACGCTAACACAAGCTAACGCTAACACAAAGACCTGCAGCTGCTGGTCGTTCACGTCGCTCAAAGCATCATGGGGGATTGTGGTCACGTGGCGCCCTAAAGCAAAGATGGCCGCCTCCGTATCAGGAAGTAAAGCAAAGATGGCCGCCTCCGTATCAGGAAGTAAAACAAAGATGGCCGCCTCCGTATCAGGAAGTAAAGCAAAGATGGCCGCCTCCGTATCAGGAAGTAAAGCAAAGATGGCCGCCTCCGTATCAGGAAGTAAAGCAAAGATGGCCGCCTCCGTATCAGGAAGTAAAGCAAAGATGGCCGCCTCCGTATCAGGAAGTAAATGAGGAAGTAAGAAATTTTTTGGGGGGTCATGAACCAATGAGCTCACTCCATAGGGATAAACAGGGCGGCCATCTTGGATTCATCTTCAGGTTTTATTCTAGTTCTATGGTCACACCGGGTACCGAGGCATCGCACAGCTGATTGTTTTTCATGCATTCTAGTCAAATCTGTTGTGTCCAGCACAGATGAGACCTCTGTGTGTCTCTGCATCTATTAAAGAGCATTTTATTCGTTAAACTGGAACTGCGATGTTAGCACAGTTAGCACAGTAGTTGTTAGCTTTACTGTAAAACTAAACTCTGCTCGTAAAGTTGTGAAAAGCCCTTATAAACTCATCACAGTGAATAATTAGGACGCTCTCTGCAAACATTTTATGAACATTGAATGAACTTGCTCTGTTTTTTATGCACATAAGACAGAATCTAAATGTGTGCAGCTCCTCTGCCTAATTCTAATTCTATTTATTCTCTATCCAGGCTTTTGTTTCAAGAGATTAAACATTATTTAACCACAGACAAAGCAGCTGTTAGCCTGATGTCAACTCGCCCTGAACAAAGGAGAGCGTCCCCGTCCTGTTTGTATCCATGATGTATTTGAACAAAACACACTTTGTCAATTCTATTATTAATATTGTCAACAACAAAACAGAATCAGCTTTAGTTTCCGTAGCCGCTCGGACGTTGAAGTGAGGATTACGCTGTGTGTGATAATCCCAGAAGCACGAGTCTAGCTTTTGTTATTTGACGCTGCTCCTTTGTAATTACACAAACGTGTGGCAGATGACTTTCTTAACACATTAAGAGCACAGACCCCCCCCCCCCCTCAAAGGTACGACTGTGATACTGTTTGCAGCATAACAACCATCAATCACTTTTTATTTAATTAATCCATAACGTCTATCAAGCTTGAATATCATTGTTTTAACACCGTGACAAAATAGATTTATTGAAACACCCATTTCTTGGACTGGCCCCCCTTCTGCCTCCCCCGCCCAACCCGTGCCTCCCCTGTAGTGGAGATGGTGCATGTGCCGTGTGCTCCGGTAAACAGCGATACACAAACACTGAATAAACCTTTTCTGGTCCTGACGGTGCGTCGTGCTGAGTCCTACGTCCTGGATCTGACCTGGAGTTTGACGTGCTCCAGGGCCTCAACCACGGACGTGCCGTTTGGTAAATAACAAGCTAACTCTTCTATCTGTCGTATCCATCGTGTAATTACTGTGTAGCATTAGCATTAGCTGTTTTTATTCTTCCTGGAGGCGTGGCTTAAACACCGCGTCATCTTAGTGAGGAGCCCCCGTCTGCTGCTCAGCCGAGGGGGACGGAAAAGACAGTTCTCTAGTGAAAACATGAGGGAATCAATCAAAAAACCACTTTGGGCACAACATACGAGGCCCAGAGAGCCCTGGAGGAAGGTTAGAACCTCTGAAGAGTCACTTTAGCAGGATATGGGACCTTTAATCCAATTTAAAGTGTCCTCGTTGGCGTAAATAAAAACAATAAAGTTCCTTCCAGGTCTGTGGGGCTGTCGGCTCGTCTTGTAAATGAAATCAGGAGGAAAATAATCTGAGCTGGAGTTTGAGGATTTTCTGTCAAGTTTTCATTTAGTCGTGAGCAGTTTTGTCTGGTCAAAGCCACGAGTTCTGCTCAGTCCAAAGAGCAGAGAGTCCAGACAGGAAGTGGCTTGAAGCTCACACATTTTTAATCATAGCGCCACCTGTGGCTGAATGAAGGCAGTGGAGGCGGAGTCATTCCACTGAGACTTGAGTGTCTGGTTTGAGACGTGGGTCACACACAGTTGTATTTGACCCACATTAGAGCGAGTCTGTGGGAGCGCACACAGACACTGAGGAGTCATAACAGAGTCTAAACCCAGGGACCAGAGTGTGAGTGAATGTGGTGTTGAAGGTGTGGAGGTGGGTCAGAAGGTCAGAGGAGACTGTGTAGAAGGACAGAGAGCCAGCAGGACAGTCCACAAACACTGCTACTGTCCCAGAAGAACTGGACCAGGGCTGAGGGAGATCAGTTAGATTGTTCTTGTGCCAAACAGAGAAACCATCTTCAGAACAGAACAGACTCCAGGACTGATCATTGCCTCCAAACAAACTGTCATCACTGTCTCCTTTCCTTCTGATTTCTCTGTAAGACACTGATATATGAACCCCTCCACTCCACTGGACCTCCCAGTAACAGCGACCAGTCAGACCAGTGTCACACAGAAGCTGTTCCCACCAGTCAAATCTGTCCTGATGATCTGGATACGGCTGATCCTCGTTCACACTCGTCGCCTTCTTGTTGTTGTCAGACAGTTTGAGTCGTCTGTGAGCTGTGTTTGGATCCAGAGTGAGATCACAGAAATCTGATGGAGAGAAGACACAAACACAGCAGTGAGTCCCCCGTCCGCTCTCCACATGTGCAGACACACACTTTATGAACATTTCATTCAACAACAATCTGACTGCATTTATTCAACAAACAAACAATCAAAGGTTTCACTTCAATGGGATTTGTTTATCCATCAATGTATTTTTTGCACAAAAACACAAACTTATTTCTTGTTAAACTTTTTAGTTCCAAATATATATATATTTTGTCCCACTCAGGACCCTGAGGACGTAAATGTCCACTTATAAAAACTTCAACAAAACATCACACATTCATATATTTTTCATACTTTTTTGTTCAATCCAAAGATATATCCCTGCCCTGATCAAAAACATCAATAAAAATAAATCAATGACACTTTAACCCTTTAAATGTTTAATTTCACACGTTCTTTAATAAAAGTGAAGCCAGATCTAAACATTTTATCTTTGTCTTTGGATGAACAAGTTTGTGTAAATGTGAAGTTTGAGCCTTTTTAGTTTCTGTTGGATCAGATTATAATCCGTTCTGATGTTCTTCCTGTTGATTTGAACGGAGCCTTCTGATTCTCCTGAAAATACCTTCATCTACAAATATCACACAAACAATGAGAAAATAAACACATTTTAATCATGTTTGGTTCATTTTTTACAGGAAGTGAAATGTCTCATCTTTACAGTTTATGGCTTAAATCTGTCTTTTATCCATTACTGGCAAATGTTTAAATGTGCCTTATTTTCCCATTGATTCTAACGGGAGCCTCTAAAATGTGCCTTTAATATTAAATATCTTTGTCATAGATAATAGACAGATGAACCCGCCTAAGGCCCAAAGTCACTGGGACAGGCTCCAGTCCCAGCGACCCCTAACGGGAACAAGCGGCAGAAGATGAATGAATCTTTGTAAAACAATAAACCAAACACAGTTTGAGTCGATGGTTGGATTCATTCTTGACAAACGTCAAATGAGTCCATTTGATCAGGTTTGGTTTCTGTCACTTTTTCCTCTTTGTTTTGCTCTAAATGTCTGTTTTTCCTCGTTATGTTCAATGGGACCTTTTAAAGGGAAAATGGCTGAATTCAGTGACGAAAACTAAAAATGACTCATTGAACTTGTTTTCTCCCAAATTAAACCAAATACACCTGAAACTTTGATTCTATTTCCAAAGTGACAGAAGGATTAAAGTCACTTTGCAGAGTTTTCTCGAGGCCCATTGACCTGTTAAGTCCCACCGATTTTGTTCCATTCTCGTCCAGTGACTTTAACTGTCATTTTCCAAATTAAACCAGTTTTAAAAGAGTATTTTGATCTAAAATAATGCTTGATTTTAAACACAGACTTCGTTGTACAAACTCCAAATTCACTGCAGGTTTTGTCCCACTGGTCGACTACAACTGGGTCAAATGTCAGAGCTCTGGGTCAAGTTTATTGAAATAGTGCTTATTATAATGTATTTGTGCTTATAACTGTGTAATAGACACAAATGAACCAAAATGCAATAAAGACAAACACATTTCTTCAAACATGTCAAATAAAGTGCCACCCATAGAACTATAATAAAACCTGGAAGATGAATCCAAGATGGCCGTCCTGTTCCTCCCTGTGGAGTGAGCTCATTGGTTCATGACCCCAAAAAAGTTTCTTACTTCCGCATTTACTTCCTGATACGAAGGCGGCCATCTTTGTTTTACTTCCTGATACGGAGGCGGCCATCTTTGTTTTACTTCCTGATACGGAGGCGGCCATCTTTGTTTTACTTCCTGATACGGAGGCTGCCATCTTTGTTTTACTTCCTGATACGGAGGCTGCCATCTTTGTTTTACTTCCTGATACGGAGGCGGCCATCTTTGCTTTAGGACACCACGTGACCACAATCCCCCACTTCATATAAAAACGGTAATTTGTGTGATTTTATAAACGGTAGAAAAGAACATTTCCTTCTATTTTATTTAAATACTGATAATAATTCAGTCCTGTCTGTGATTATAATGTGACATTTTAGAAAAAGGCTGCAGTACCTCACACGACCACTAATCAATCTGGGACAGAGGGGGCGGGGCTTATCCAGTTCATTTAATACATCCATGGTGCCACCTCATTCCTCCATTTCCCCTCCAGGCGCTATTATGTAAATGAGGCTAATTAGCATATGCATGAGCTGCTCCATTGTGCACAGCTTCCCCTGCGCCCCCTGCAGGCTTTACCTGGGAGTGTGACACATCTTTGTGATGTGATTACACTGAACCAAAAAGAGCTAATGCTAATGAGCCAGTTAGCTTCAGAGCTAGCTTCAGAGTTAGCTTTAGAGCTAGCTTATAGTTAGCTTTAGAGTTAGCTTTAGAGTTAGCTTCAGAGTTAGCTTTAGAGTTAGCTTCAGAGTTAGCATTAGAGTTAGCTTCAGAATTAGCTTTAGGGTTAGCTTTAGAGTTAGCATTAGAGTTAGCTTCAGAATTAGCTTTAGAGTTAGCTTTAGAATTAGCTTTAGAATTAGCTTTAGAGATAGCTTTAAAGTTAGCTACAGAGTTAGCTTTAGACTTAGCTCCAAAATTAACTTTACTGTTAGTTCCAGAATTAGCTTTAGAGTTAGCTTCAAAGATAGCTTCAGAATTAGCTTTAGAGATAGCTTTAGAGTTAGCTCCAGAGTTAGCTTCAGAGTTAGCTTCAGAGTTAGTGTTAGACTTAGCTCGAGAGTTAGCTTTAGAGTTAGCTTCAGAGTTAGCTTAAGAGTTAGCTTCAGAATTAGCTTTAGAGCTAGCTTTAGAGTTAGCATTAGAGTTAGCATTAGAGTTAGCTTCAGAATTAGCTTTAGAGTTAGCTTCAGAGTTAGCTTAAGAGTTAGCTTCAGAATTAGCTTTAGAGCTAGCTTTAGAGTTAGCATTAGAGTTAGCTTCAGAATTAGCTTTAGAGCTAGCTTCAGAGTTAGCATTAGAGTTAGCATTAGAGTTAGCATTAGAGTTAGCTTCAGAATTAGCTTTAGAGCTAGCTTCAGAGTTAGCATTAGAGTTAGCATTAGAGTTAGCTTCAGAATTAGCTTTAGAGTTAGCTTTAGAATTAGCTTTAGAGATAGCTTTAGAGTTAGCTCCAGAGTTAGCTTAAGAGTTAGCATTAGTTAGCTTTAGAGCTAACTTCAGAGTTAGCATTAGAGTTAGCTTCAGAATTAGCTTTAGAGTTAGCTTCAGAGTTAACTTTAGAATTAGCTCCAGAGTTAGCTTTAGAGTTAGCTTCAGAGTTAGCTTCAGAGTTAGCTTCAGAGTTAGCATTAGAGTTAGCTTCAGAATTAGCTTTAGAGTTAGCTTCAGAGTTAACTTTAGAATTAGCTCCAGAGTTAGCTTTAGAGTTAGCTTTAAAGTTAGCTTCAGAGTTAGCTTCAGAGTGAGCTTCAGAGTTAGCGTTAGAGTTAGCTCCAGAGTTAGCTTCACAGTTATCTTTAGAGTTAGCTTTAAAGTTAGCTTTAGAGTTAGCATTACAGTTAGCATTAGAGTTAGCTTTAGAATTAGCTACAGAGTTAGCATTAGACTTCGCTCCTAAATTAACTTTAGAGTTAGCTCCAGAATTAGCTTTAGAGATAGCTTCAGAGTTAGCTTTAAAGTTAGCTTCAGAGTGAGCTTCAGCGTTAGAGTTAGCTCCAGAGTTAGCATTAGAGTTAGTTCCAGAGTTAGCTCCAGAGTTAGCGTTAGAGTTAGCTTTGGAGATAGCATTAGAGTAAGCTTCAGAGTTAGCATTAGTTAGCTTTAGAGCTAACTTCGGAGTTAGCTTTACGGTTAACTCTAGAGTTAGCTTCAAAGTTAGCTTCAGAGTGAGCTTCAGCGTTAGCGCTAGCTCCAGAGTTAGCGTTAGAGTTAGCTTTAGAGTTAGCATTAGAGTTAGCTTCATTGTTTGCTTATGAATTAGCTTTAGAGTTAGCTTTAGGGTTAGATCCAGAGTTAGAATTGGATTTAGTTTTACAGTTACCTTCACAGTTATCTTTAAATTTATCTTCAGAGTAAGCTTCGGAGTTAGCTCCAGAGTTAGCTCCAGAGTTAGCTCTAGAGTTAGCTCCAGAGTTAGCTCCAGAGTTAGCTCCAGAGTTAGCTCCAGAGTTAGCTCTAGAGTTAGCTCCAGAGTTAGCTTCAGAATTAGCTTTAGAATTAGCTTTAAAGTTAGCTACAGAGTTAGCTTTAGACTTAGCTCCAAAATTAACTTTACAGTTAGCTCCAGAATTAGCTTTAGAGTTAGCTTCAAGTTAGCTTCAGAATTAGCTTTAGAGTTAGCTTCAGAGTTAGCTTCAGAGTTAGCTTCAGAGTTAGTGTTAGACTTAGCTCGAGAGTTAGCTTTAGAGTTAGCTTCAGAGTTAGCTTAAGAGTTAGCTTCAGAGTTAGCTTCAGAGTTAGCTTCAGAGTTATCTTTAGAGTTAGCTTTAGAGCTAGCTTCAGAGTTAGCTTCAGAGTTAGCTTAAGAGTTAGCTTCAGAGTTAGCTTCAGAGTTAGCTTCAGAGTTAGCATTAGAGTTAGCTTTAGAGCTAACTTCAGAGTTAGCTTCAGAGTTAGCATTAGTTAGCTTCAGAATTAGCTTTAGAGTTAGCTTCAGAGTTAACTTTAGAATTAGCTCCAGAGTTAGCTTTAGAGTTAGCTTTAAAGTTAGCTTCAGAGTTAGCTTCAAAGTGAGCTTCAGAGTTAGCGTTAGAGTTAGCTCCAGAGTTAGCTTCACAGTTATCTTTAGAGTTAGCTTTAAAGTTAGCTTTAGAGTTAGCATTACAGTTAGCATTAGAGTTAGCTACAGAGTTAGCATTAGACTTCGCTCCTAAATTAACTTTAGAGTTAGCTCCAGAATTAGCTTTAGAGATAGCTTCAGAGTTAGCTTTAAAGTTAGCTTCAGAGTGAGCTTCAGCGTTAGAGTTAGCTCCAGAGTTTGCATTAGAGTTAGTTCCAGAGTTAGCTCCAGAGTTAGCTTAAGAGTTAGCATTAGTTAGCTTTAGAGCTAACTTCAGAGTTAGCTTCAGAGTTAGCATTAGTTAGCTTCAGAATTAGCTTTAGAGTTAGCTTCAGAGTTAACTTTAGAATTAGCTCCAGAGTTAGCTTTAGAGTTAGCTTTAAAGTTAGCTTCAGAGTTAGCTTCAGAGTTAGCATTAGAGTTAGCTTCAGAATTAGCTTTAGAGTTAGCTTCAGAGTTAACTTTAGAATTAGCTCCAGAGTTAGCTTTAGAGTTAGCTTCAGAGTTAGCTTCAGAGTTAGCTTCAGAGTGAGCTTCAGAGTTAGCGTTAGAGTTAGCTCCAGAGTTAGCTTCACAGTTATCTTTAGAGTTAGCTTTAAAGTTAGCTTTAGAGTTAGTATTACAGTTAGCATTAGAGTTAGCTTTAGAGTTAGCTACAGAGTTAGCATTAGACTTCGCTCCTAAATTAACTTTAGAGTTAGCTCCAGAATTAGCTTTAGAGATAGCTTCAGAGTTAGCTTTAAAGTTAGCTTCAGAGTTTGCATTAGAGTTAGTTCCAGAGTTAGCTCCAGAGTTAGCGTTAGAGTTAGCTTTGGAGATAGCATTAGAGTAAGCTTCAGAGTTAGCATTAGTTAGCTTTAGAGCTAACTTCGGAGTTAGCTTTACGGTTAACTCTAGAGTTAGCTTCAAAGTTAGCTTCAGAGTGAGCTTCAGCGTTAGCGCTAGCTCCAGAGTTAGCGTTAGAGTTAGCTTTAGAGTTAGCATTAGAGTTAGCTTCATTGTTTGCTTATGAATTAGCTTTAGAGTTAGCTTTAGGGTTAGATCCAGAGTTAGAATTGGATTTAGTTTTACAGTTACCTTCACAGTTATCTTTAAATTTATCTTCAGAGTAAGCTTCGGAGTTAGCTCCAGAGTTAGCTCTAGAGTTAGCTCCAGAGTTAGCTCCAGAGTTAGCTTCAGAATTAGCTTTAGAATTAGCTTTAGAATTAGCTACAGAGTTAGCTTTAGACTTAGCTCCAAAATTAACTTTACAGTTAGCTCCAGAATAAGCTTTAGAGTTAGCTTCAAGTTAGCTTCAGAATTAGCTTTAGAGTTAGCTTCAGAGTTAGCTTCAGAGTTAGTGTTAGACTTAGCTCGAGTTAGCTTTAGAGTTAGCTTCAGAGTTAGCTTAAGAGTTAGCTTCAGAATTAGCTTTAGAGTTAGCATTAGAGTTAGCATTAGAGTTAGCTTCAGAATTAGCTTTAGAGCTAGCTTCAGAGTTAGCATTAGAGTTAGCTTTAGAGCTAACTTCAGAGTTAGCTTCAGAGTTAGCATTAGTTAGCTTCAGAATTAGCTTTAGAGTTAGCTTCAGAGTTAACTTTAGAATTAGCTCCAGAGTTAGCTTTAGAGTTAGCTTTAGAGTTAGCTCCAGAGTTAGCTCCAGAGTTAGCTTCAGAATTAGCTTTAGAATTAGCTTTAGAATTAGCTACAGAGTTAGCTTTAGACTTAGCTCCAAAATTAACTTTACAGTTAGCTCCAGAATAAGCTTTAGAGTTAGCTTCAAGTTAGCTTCAGAATTAGCTTTAGAGTTAGCTTCAGAGTTAGCTTCAGAGTTAGTGTTAGACTTAGCTCGAGAGTTAGCTTTAGAGTTAGCTTCAGAGTTAGCTTAAGAGTTAGCTTCAGAATTAGCTTTAGAGCTAGCTTTAGAGTTAGCATTAGAGTTAGCTTCAGAATTAGCTTTAGAGCTAGCTTCAGAGTTAGCATTAGAGTTAGCTTTAGAGATAGCTTCAGAGTTAGATTCAGGGTTAGCATTAGTTAGCTTCAGTATTAGCTTTATAGTTAGCTTCAGAGTTAACTTTAGAATTAGCTCCAGAGTTAGCTTTAGAGTTAGCTTTAAAGTTAGCTTCAGAGTTAGCTTCAAAGTTAGCATTAGAGTTAGCTTCAGAATTAGCTTTAGAGTTAGCTTCAGAGTTAACTTTAGAATTAGCTCCAGAGTTAGCTTTAGAGTTAGCTTTAAAGTTAGCTTCAGAGTTAGCTTCAGAGTGAGCTTCAGAGTTAGCGTTAGAGTTAGCTCCAGAGTTAGCTTCACAGTTATCTTTAGAGTTAGCTTTAAAGTTAGCTTTAGAGTTAGCATTACAGTTAGCATTAGAGTTAGCTTTAGAATTAGCTACAGAGTTAGCATTAGACTTCGCTCCTAAATTAACTTTAGAGTTAGCTCCAGAATTAGCTTTAGAGATAGCTTCAGAGTTAGCTTTAAAGTTAGCTTCAGAGTGAGCTTCAGCGTTAGAGTTAGCTCCAGAGTTAGCATTAGAGTTAGTTCCAGAGTTAGCTCCAGAGTTAGCGTTAGAGTTAGCTTTGGAGATAGCATTAGAGTAAGCTTCAGAGTTAGCATTAGTTAGCTTTAGAGCTAACTTCGGAGTTAGCTTTACGGTTAACTCTAGAGTTAGCTTCAAAGTTAGCTTCAAAGTGAGCTTCAGCGTTAGCGTTAGCTCCAGAGTTAGCGTTAGAGTTAGCTTTAGAGTTAGCATTAGAGTTAGCTTCAGAATTAGCTTTAGAGCTAGCTTCAGAGTTAGCATTAGAGTTAGCATTAGAGTTAGCTTTAGAGTTAGCTTTAGAGTTAGCTTCAGAATTAGCTTTAGAGCTAGCTTCAGAGTTAGCATTAGAGTTAGCATTAGAGTTAGCTTCAGAATTAGCTTTAGAGTTAGCTTTAGATACATAGATTTTACACTTTAGAAACATAGATCTTTAGATTGAGATGAAAACAAAAGTATGAGCAAAAATGTATCTATGGTGGTTTTAAAGAGGGTTTTATAACTGGACATTTGTCTGAATCCACAGTGACTTGTGCTCGTGTGTAGACGCTCCTGAGTCAAACAGCTGTGTCTGTGTCAGTGGCTCCAGGGCTCCTCCTTTGCTCACAGCAGCAGTAGTTCTGATGGGGCTTGGTGGCTCCTCCTTTGCTCACAGCAGCAGTAGTTCTGATGGGGCTTGGTGGCTCCTCCTTTGCTCACAGCAGCAGTAGTTCTGATGGGGCTTGGTGGCTCCTCACAGCAGCAGTAGTTCTGATGGGGCTTGGTGGCTCCTCCTTTGCTCACAGCAGCAGTAGTTCTGATGGGGCTTGGTGGCTCCTCCTTTGCTCACAGCAGCAGTAGTTCTGATGGGGCTTGGTGGCTCCTCCTTTGCTCACAGCAGCAGTAGTTCTGATGGGGCTTGGTGGCTCCTCCTTTGCTCACAGCAGCAGTAGTTCTGATGGGGCTTGGTGGCTCCTCCTTTGCTCACAGCAGCAGTAGTTCTGATGGGGCTTGGTGGCTCCTCCTTTGCTCACAGCAGCAGTAGTTCTGATGGGGCTTGGTGGCTCCTCCTTTGCTCACAGCAGCAGTAGTTCTGATGGGGCTTGGTGGCTCCTCCTTTGCTCACAGCAGCAGTAGTTCTGATGGGGCTTGGTGGCTCCTCCTTTGCTCACAGCAGCAGTAGTTCTGATGGGGCTTGGTGGCTCCTCCTTTGCTCACAGCAGCAGTAGTTCTGATGGGGCTTGGTGGCTCCTCCTTTGCTCACAGCAGCAGTAGTTCTGATGGGGCTTGGTGGCTCCTCCTTTGCTCACAGCAGCAGTAGTTCTGATGGGGCTTGGTGGCTCCTCCTTTGCTCACAGCAGCAGTAGTTCTGATGGGGCTTGGTGCACACAGGGGCTGAGAGCATGTGGCTCTGTGCTGCAGGAGCTTGTTCTCAGCTGCTGTCCTTTGGCCAGTGTCTGTGTGATGTCTGCTGTTGTTCTGGTGATGAGGAGGACTGACAGCAGAGGCACAGCTCAGAGGAGAACAGGGGATTGTCTCCAGAAGAAGAATGAAGGTCCCAGTTGAACATGTTTGGGCTGAAACATGAGTGCAGTTCCACAGCTCCAGACTGGACTCTTCAGGATCTGCTTTAATAATAACTCTGTTCAGTGATGGACACAGCTGTGGACCACAGTCTGAGGACTCTGCTGTCCAAGGATCAGGAAACAGTTACACACAAACACACAACACTGAGCTTCATATTTGTGCTGAGGACTCAGTTTCCCATCATGCATCGTGTCTTGTTCACAGGTTAAATAAGTCTGTGTCAAATGGAGTTAATTCAACACTTACACTTTCTGAGTCCTGGTTTTAACATCTGAGCTCCAGCGTGATCCAGTCTGAAACACATGACATCAGTCTGAAACACATGAGTCTGAAACACATGACATCAGTCTGAAACACATGACATCAGTCTGAAACACACGAGTCTGAAACACATGACATCAGTCTGAAACACACGAGTCTGAAACACATGACATCAGTCTGAAACACACGAGTCTGAAACACATGACATCAGTCTGAAACACACGAGTCTGAAACACACGAGTCTGAAACACACAAGTCTGAAACACACGAGTCTGAAACACATGACATCAGTCTGAAACACATGACATCAGTCTGAAACACACGAGTCTGAAACACATGACATCAGTCTGAAACACATGAGTCTGAAACACACGAGTCTGAAACACACGAGTCTGAAACACACGAGTCTGAAACACACGAGTCTGAAACACACGAGTCTGAAACACATGACATCAGTCTGAAACACACGAGTCTGAAACACACGAGTCTGAAACACACGAGTCTGAAACACACGAGTCTGAAACACATGACATCAGTCTGAAACACACGAGTCTGAAACACACGAGTCTGAAACACACGAGTCTGAAACACACGAGTCTGAAACACACGAGTCTGAAACACACGAGTCTGAAACACACGAGTCTGAAACACATGACATCAGTCTGAAACACACGAGTCTGAAACACATGAGTCTGAAACACATGAGTCTGAAACACACGACATCAGTCTGAAACACACGAGTCTGAAACACACGAGTCTGAAACACATGAGTCTGAAACACACGAGTCTGAAACACATGACATCAGTCTGAAACACATGACATCAGTCTGAAACACATGACATCAGTCTGAAACACACGAGTCTGAAACACATGAGTCTGAAACACACGAGTCTGAAACACATGACATCAGTCTGAAACACACGAGTCTGAAACACACGAGTCTGAAACACACGAGTCTGAAACACATGACATCAGTCTGAAACACACGAGTCTGAAACACACGACATCAGTCTGAAACACATGACATCAGTCTGAAACACACGAGTCTGAAACACATGACATCAGTCTGAAACACACGAGTCTGAAACACATGACATGAGTCTCAAACACATGACATCAGTCTGAAACACACGAGTCTGAAACACACGAGTCTGAAACACATGACATCAGTCTGAAACACATGAGTCTGAAACACACGAGTCTGAAACACACGAGTCTGAAACACATGACATCAGTCTGAAACACATGACATCAGTCTGAAACACACGAGTCTGAAACACACGAGTCTGAAACACACGAGTCTGAAACACACGAGTCTGAAACACATGACATCAGTCTGAAACACATGACATCAGTCTGAAACACACGAGTCTGAAACACATGACATCAGTCTGAAACACATGACATCAGTCTGAAACACACGAGTCTGAAACACACGAGTCTGAAACACACGAGTCTGAAACACACGAGTCTGAAACACACGAGTCTGAAACACATGAGTCTGAAACACACGAGTCTGAAACACACGAGTCTGAAACGCACGAGTCTGAAACACATGAGTCTGAAACACATGAGTCTGAAACACATGAGTCTGAAACACACGAGTCTGAAACACACGAGTCTGAAACACATGACATCAGTCTGAAACACATGACATCAGTCTGAAACACACGAGTCTGAAACACATGACATCAGTCTGAAACACATGAGTCTGAAACACACGAGTCTGAAACACACGAGTCTGAAACACACGAGTCTGAAACACAGCAGACTGAAACCCACGAGTCTGAACCACATGACATCAGTCTGAAACACACGAGTCTGAAACACACGCAGTCTGAAACACACAAGTCTGAAACACACGACTCTGCAACACATGACATCAGTCTGAAACACACGAGTCTGAAACACACGAGTCTGAAACACACGAGTCTGACACGCACGAGTCTGAAATGCACGAGTCTGAAACACCGAAACACATGACATCAGTCTGAAACACAAGTCTGAAACACACAGTCTGAGTCTGAAACACATGACATCAGTCTGAAACACACGAGTCTGAAACACACGAGTCTGAAACGCACGAGTCTGAAACGCACGAGTCTGAAACACATGACATCAGTCTGAAACACACGAGTCTGAAACACATGACATCAGTCTGAAACACACGAGTCTGAAACACACGAGTCTGAAACACACGAGTCTGAAACACATGACATCAGTCTGAAACACACGAGTCTGAAACACACGAGTCTGAAACACATGAGTCTGAAACACACGAGTCTGAAACACATGACATCAGTCTGAAACACATGACATGAGTCTGAAACACATGACATCAGTCTGAAACACACGAGTCTGAAACACATGAGTCTGAAACACACGAGTCTGAAACACATGACATCAGTCTGAAACACACGAGTCTGAAACACACGAGTCTGAAACACACGAGTCTGAAACACATGACATCAGTCTGAAACACACGAGTCTGAAACACAAGACATCAGTCTGAAACACATGACATCAGTCTGAAACACACGAGTCTGAAACACATGACATCAGTCTGAAACACACGAGTCTGAAACACATGACACGAGTCTGAAACACATGACATCAGTCTGAAACACACGAGTCTGAAACACACGAGTCTGAAACACATGACATCAGTCTGAAACACATGAGTCTGAAACACATGAGTCTGAAACACACGAGTCTGAAACACATGACATCAGTCTGAAACACATGACATCAGTCTGAAACACACGAGTCTGAAACACACGAGTCTGAAACACACGAGTCTGAAACACACGAGTCTGAAACACACGAGTCTGAAACACATGACATCAGTCTGAAACACATGACATCAGTCTGAAACACACGAGTCTGAAACACATGACATCAGTCTGAAACACATGACATCAGTCTGAAACACACGAGTCTGAAACACACGAGTCTGAAACACACGAGTCTGAAACACACGAGTCTGAAACACACGAGTCTGAAACACATGAGTCTGAAACACACGAGTCTGAAACACACGAGTCTGAAACACACGAGTCTGAAACACATGAGTCTGAAACACATGAGTCTGAAACACATGAGTCTGAAACACATGACATCAGTCTGAAACACATGACATCAGTCTGAAACACATGACATCAGTCTGAAACACACGAGTCTGAAACACACATGACATCAGTCTGAAACACACGAGTCTGAAACACACGAGTCTGAAACACACGAGTCTGAAACACACGAGTCTGAAACACATGACATCAGTCTGAAACACACGAGTCTGAAACACACGAGTCTGAAACACACGAGTCTGAAACACACGAGTCTGAAACACACGAGTCTGAAACACATGACATCAGTCTGAAACACACGAGTCTGAAACACATGACATCAGTCTGAAACACACGAGTCTGAAACACATGACATCAGTCTGAAACACACGAGTCTGAAACACACGAGTCTGAAACACACGAGTCTGAAACACATGACATCAGTCTGAAACACACGAGTCTGAAACACATGACATCAGTCTGAAACACATGACATCAGTCTGAAACACACGAGTCTGAAACACATGACATGAGTCTGAAACACATGACATCAGTCTGAAACACACGAGTCTGAAACACATGAGTCTGAAACACATGACATCAGTCTGAAACACACGAGTCTGAAACACACGAGTCTGAAACACACGAGTCTGAAACACACGAGTCTGAAACACATGACATCAGTCTGAAACACACGAGTCTGAAACACACGAGTCTGAAACACATGAGTCTGAAACACACGAGTCTGAAACACACGAGTCTGAAACACACGAGTCTGAAACACATGACATCAGTCTGAAACACACGAGTCTGAAACACATGAGTCTGAAACACATGACATCAGTCTGAAACACACGAGTCTGAAACACATGACATCAGTCTGAAACACAGGAGTCTGAAACACATGACATCAGTCTGAAACACACGAGTCTGAAACACAGGCATCAGTCTGAAACACACGACATCAGTCTGAAACACACGAGTCTGAAACACACACGAGTCTGAAACACATGAGTCTGAAACACATGACATCAGTCTGAAACACATGACATCAGTCTGAAACACACGAGTCTGAAACACAGGAGTCTGAAACACATGACATCAGTCTGAAACACAGGAGTCTGAAACACATGACATCAGTCTGAAACACATGACATCAGTCTGAAACACATCAGTCTGAAACACACGAGTCTGAAACACACGAGTCTGAAACACATGACATCAGTCTGAAACACATGAGTCTGAAACACACGAGTCTGAAACACACGAGTCTGAAACACACGAGTCTGAAACACACGAGTCTGAAACACATGACATCAGTCTGAAACACATGACATCAGTCTGAAACACATGACATCAGTCTGAAACACATGACATCAGTCTGAAACACATGAGTCTGAAACACACGAGTCTGAAACACACGAGTCTGAAACACATGACATCAGTCTGAAACACACAAGTCTGAAACACACAAGTCTGAAACACAGGAGTCTGAAACACATGACATCAGTCTGAAACACATGACATCAGTCTGAAACACATGACATCAGTCTGAAACACACGAGTCTGAAACACACGAGTCTGAAACACATGACATCAGTCTGAAACACATGAGTCTGAAACACACGAGTCTGAAACACATGACATCAGTCTGAAACACATGACATCAGTCTGAAACACATGACATGAGTCTGAAACACATGACATCAATAATAAAAGTGAAGTCATAAGGAGCTCTGTGATTGGTTCTCAGGTTGTTCTAACCAATCACAGAGCTCCTTATTACTTCTTCATTATTTGCCTTTATCCAGGACCAGGAGCGCCCTGGAAAAGCTCCTCACAGAAGCTCATAGAGTTTGAAAAGGATTTCCTAAAAGGATTTGGAAATGTATAAAGGTTCCTTTGGTCTTCTGATGATTCAGTATTTGAAGGTTCTTATTTCAGACCAGAGGACAATGAACCGGGACGAGGGGCCTTTTTACTCTCACACACCTGGGACACGTCCTAAAGGAGTCGGACTGCAGATGGCGCTGTAGGAAAACCTGACCAAAGACACGTCACAGCGACATGGAGTGACTCTGATGAAGAGAGTGAGCCGTCCAAACTGTCAGAACAAACACTGGTCTGAAAGAAGAACCTTCAAATGTGCATCGAGTCATTTTATTAAATCCACTTTAAAAACTCATTTGACAAAAGTATTTATCAAATGTTAAATATTAAACAATAATAGGTTTGGTTCAAGCAGCTGAGCTCAGCACAAACAATACCTGGATTAAACCTGGATTAAACCTGGACTAAACCTGGATTAAACCTGGACTAAACCTGGACTAAACCTGGACTAAACCTGGATTAAACCTGGACTAAACCTGGATTAAACCTGGATTAAACCTGGATTAAACCTGGACTAAACCTGGATTAAACCTGGACTAAACCTGGACAAAACCTGGACAAAACCTGGACTAAACCTGGATTAAACCTGGACTAAACCTGGACTAAACCTGGATTAAACCTGGACTAAACCTGGACTAAACCTGGATTAAACCTGGATTTAACCTGGACTAAACCTGGACTAAACCTGGATTAAACCTGGACTAAACCTGGATTAAACCTGGACAAAACCTGGATTAAACCTGGACAAAACCTGGACAAAACCTGGACAAAACCTGGACAAAACCTGGACAAAACCTGGACAAAACCTGGACAAAACCTGGACAAAACCTGGACAAAACCTGGACAAAACCTGGACAAAACCTGGACTAAACCTGGACTAAACCTGGATTAAACCTGGACTAAACCTGGACTAAACCTGGATTAAACCTGGATTTAACCTGGATTAAACCTGGACTAAACCTGGATTAAACCTGGATTAAACCTGGATTAAACCTGGACTAAACCTGGATTAAACCTGGACTAAACCTGGACAAAACCTGGACTAAACCTGGACTAAACCTGGATTAAACCTGGACTAAACCTGGACTAAACCTGGATTAAACCTGGACTAAACCTGGACTAAACCTGGATTAAACCTGGATTAAACCTGGATTAAACCTGGACTAAACCTGGATTAAACCTGGACTAAACCTGGACAAAACCTGGACAAAACCTGGACTAAACCTGGATTAAACCTGGACTAAACCTGGACTAAACCTGGATTAAACCTGGACTAAACCTGGACTAAACCTGGATTAAACCTGGATTTAACCTGGACTAAACCTGGACTAAACCTGGATTAAACCTGGACTAAACCTGGACTAAACCTGGACTAAACCTGGATTAAACCTGGATTAAACCTGGATTAAACCTGGACTAAACCTGGACTAAACCTGGACTAAACCTGGACTAAACCTGGACTAAACCTGGACTAAACCTGGACTAAACCTGGACTAAACCTGGACTAAACCTGGATTAAACCTGGACTAAACCTGGATTAAACCTGGATTAAACCTGGACTAAACCTGGACTAAACCTGGATTAAACCTGGACTAAACCTGGATTAAACCTGGACTAAACCTGGACTAAACCTGGATTAAACCTGGACTAAACCTGGACTAAACCTGGATTAAACCTGGATTTAACCTGGACTAAACCTGGACTAAACCTGGATTAAACCTGGACTAAACCTGGACTAAACCTGGACTAAACCTGGATTAAACCTGGATTAAACCTGGATTAAACCTGGATTAAACCTGGACTAAACCTGGACTAAACCTGGACTAAACCTGGACTAAACCTGGACTAAACCTGGACTAAACCTGGACTAAACCTGGACTAAACCTGGATTAAACCTGGACTAAACCTGGATTAAACCTGGATTAAACCTGGACTAAACCTGGACTAAACCTGGATTAAATTTGGACTAAACCTGGACAAAACCTGGACAAAACCTGGACTAAACCTGGATTAAACCTGGACTAAACCTGGACTAAACCTGGATTAAACCTGGACTAAACCTGGATTAAACCTGGATTAAACCTGGACTAAACCTGGACTAAACCTGGATTAAACCTGGACTAAACCTGGACTAAACCTGGACTAAACCTGGATTAAACCTGGATTAAACCTGGATTAAACCTGGACTAAACCTGGACTAAACCTGGACTAAACCTGGACTAAACCTGGATTAAACCTGGATTAAACCTGGACTAAACCTGGACTAAACCCGGACTAAACCTGGATTAAACCCGGACTAAAAGGGGACTAAACCAGGCCCTGAACCAGGTCCCATCCTGGTCTAAACCTGGATCTAAACTGGCCTCAGTGAAGCTCAGACCGAGGACCAAAAGAAGAAAGCAGCGTCTGACCCCAAAGACACAAAACAAGATTCAACCAGGGGCTTCTTCATCAAGAAATGAGCCTCAAACCTCAGACTTTATTTAAATAGTTTTTTACAGAATAAAGATGAAAAAGAATGAACACAACTAGAAGACAGCTTTCTTTTTTAAATCTAACATGTCCAGCAGCTGATATTGTCCTTTTATCAAATGTTGGATAAAAAGGACCAAAAGAAAAAGTCCAGTGGCCAAAGCCAAGTGTTGAAGCTCCTCCAGTAAAAGGACTCAGGACTTACTGGACCATTTTACAGTTTTGTTTTTGATGAAGAGATGAACAGTTGGTGTCTGTCCTCTGACCACGCCCCCGTGTCCCCCTCAGGTCAAGGGTTCATCCTCATTCATCCTGTCCTCATTTATTATATCCTTTAGTGTAAATGTCTCCTGGTGCTGTGAATGAGCCGTGTCTATAAACACTGAGACCTGCATCAGACACAGGTTTATCTGGATGTGTTTGTGTTTGTCCCCATCTCTATCAAATAAAGAAATAAATGTAATCAATCAAAATAATAACTACCATCTGCAGTGTTTTCTTTCATTTGAGGAAATATCAACAGCTTAGAAAATAAGAAAATCCATGAATTATTTATGTTTAAAACGTCCTAAATGTTTATTTTGAAAAGCCAGTTCCAGGATGTTCATGTGACAAGCAACAACCAACTGCACAAACAGAAATAGAAAATATAGCCGCAAGCGGCAATGATCGGCCCTCGCCCGCGCCACGCCGCCGCCCCGCAACGCCAAAGGGGGGCGCTTACGCGCCCAATTTCCTCTCCTCATAAAATACTTGCTGCGACCCAGATGGCCACCAGCTCCTACTGCTCATATTTCATTGAAAATGTGTAAAAATTGGTCAAAGTTTGCGGCTGCGCCGCACAAAGACTGTAATACTTGTGCTAAAATCCTGGATAACTTTAGATGGCCCACTCCTCAAGATCATTTTCACCAAATTTCAGGATGGTCGGGCTTACGCCTGAGGAGGAGTTCGTTAAAATACAAAGTTTAATTTGAGCGACTTTGAGTTTTTCCCATAGGAATAACATGGGGTTTTTCTGTCTTTTGTAAAATGTTGGCAAAGTTTGCGGCTTAGCGCCAGACGGAGACCATAATACCTATCTTAATAATTTGATAACTTTGGTGCCCCACTCCTCAGGATGATTGTCACCAAGTTTCTGATGGATCGGGCTTACGCCCGAGGACGAGTTCGTTAAAGTACAAAGTGAAATTTGAGAGATTTTGCGATTTTCCCATAGGAATAACATGGGGTTTTTCGGTCTTTTGTAAAATGTTTGCAAAATGTGCGGCTTCTCTGCACGGAGACCGTAATACCTATCTTAATAATTTGGATAACTTTTGGTGCCCCACTCCTCAGGAAAATGTCCACCAAATTTCAGGTTGGTTGGGCTTGCGCCGGAGGAGGAGTTCGTTAAAATGCGTAGTAAAAAAAATATGCAAATTTTGATTTTCCCATAGGAATTACATGGGATGTTTTGTCATTGGTATGCTTCGCCACGCACAAAATATGACATGGGTCTGATTGGCTTTTTTGATCGATGGGCCAAAATGGAATTTTGTGCAAAATTTCAAAAAATTCTAAAAAACTAAATTTTTTGATCCCCATATAAAAGTTTGCTTTAATCTGTAGGGGGCTCTAACGCGCGGAATTTAATTCTTTCACCTCTAGTAGGTTTCAGGCAGGGAGTTTAATAACTGATTCAAATTTGATGCAATTCGGACTTTATATGTGGAAATGGGAGCAAAATTAAAAATTAGAAAATTTCAGGAATTCTGGGTAAATTTTGGTCTTTACCAAGACAGAGACCGTGAAACGTAGGTTCCTGATTTGGATAACTTTTAATGCCACACTTCTCAACTTCATTTTCACCAAATTTCAGCCTGTTTGGGCAAACGCTCTAGGAGGAGTTCAGAAAGTACAGTTTTTAAAACTGCCGAGTCATGTTTAGCCTATTTTGATCCAATATGGCCGACAAATGAGTTGGGCGAATGCGTTGCAATAATATTTTTTGCTTCTCTTGTCACTATCTACCTCTCTGCCAAATTTTATGATTCTACGATAAAAAAATTTGGGCTCTTTCCTATCCCGTAATGCATTTTTGTACACTTGGGGCGCTTGACGCGCCATATTTTTGAATTTTGGAAATCGGAAATAGCCAGAATGTAGAGAGGCACGATTTTTATAGGTGTGCAAATTTTCCTGAGACTTCGTCAATGTTCACTGGGTGAAAAATAGGGGGGTTGGTCCCAAGAAGAAGAAGAAGAAGAAGAAGAAGAAGAAGAAGAATAAGAAATATAGCCGCAAGCGGCAATGATCGGCCCTCGCCAGCGCCACGCCGCCATCCCTGGCATAGAGCCAGAGGCGCTACACGCCCCAATTTCCCTCCTCATAAAATACCTGCTACGATCCGCAGCGCTACCGCCTCCTACTTCTCATATTTCACAGAAAATGTGTAAAATTGGTCAAGGTTTGCGGCTGCGCCGCACAAAGACTGTAATACTTGTGCTAAAATCCTGGATAACTTTAGATGGCCCACTCCTCAAGATCATTTTCACCAAATTTCAGGTTGATCGGGCTCACGCCCGAGGAGGAGTTCATTAAATTACAAAGTTTCATTGGAGTGATTTTGCATTTTCCCCATAGGAATAACATGGGATTTTTCCGTCATTTTTACAAGTTTGGACAATATTTGCGGCTTCTACTGAAGGAGACCATAATACCTATCCAAATAATGTGGATAACTTTTGATGTCCCACTCCTCAGGATGATTATCACCAAGTTTCAGGTTGATCGGCTACGCCGAGGAGGAGTTCGTTAAAGTACAAAAGTTTAATTTGAGAGATTTAGAGATTTTCCCATAGGAATAACATGGGGTTTTTCTGTCTTTCTAAAATATTGGCAAATTAGTAAGCCACAAGACAGAGACCTGTAATACTTATCCCAACGATTTGGATAACTTTTAGTGCCCCACTCCTCAGAAAGATGTTCACCAAATTTGAGGTTAGTCAGGCTTACGCCCAGAGGAGTTCGTTAAAATGCATAGGAAAAAAAATATGCAAATTTGGGACATTTGTCGATTTTCCCATAGGAATAACATGGGGTGTTTTGGTCATTGTAATGGCTTAGCCACTGCACAAAATATGACATGGGTCTCATTGGCTTTTTTGATCGGTAGGCCAAAATGAAATTTTGTGCAAAATTTCAAAATTCTAAAAAACTAAATTTTTGCTCCCCATATAAAAGTTTGCTTTAATCTGTAGGGCGCTTGTGCGTGCGGAATTTAATTCTTTCACCTCTAGTAGGTTTCAGGCAGGGAGTTTTACAACTGATTCAAATTTGATGCAATTCGGACTTTATATGTGGAAATGGGAGCAAAATTAAAAATTAGAAAATTTCAGGAATTCTGGGCAAATTTTGCAGCTTCGCCAAGACAGAGACCGTAAAATGTAGCTTCCTGATTTGGATAACTTTTAATGCCACACTCCTCAACTTCATTTTCACCAAATTTCAGCTTGTTCGGGCAAACGCCTTAGGAGGAGTTAGTAAAAGTACGAAGTTTAAAAAAAACGCTGAATCAGGTTTAGCGAATTTTGATCCAATATGGCCGACAATTGGTTGGGCGGACGGCGTTGCCGTAATTATATTTTTTGCTTCTCTTGTCACTATCTACCTCTCTGCCAAATTATATGATTCTACGATAAAAAAAATTGGGCACTTTCCTATCCCGTAATGCATTTTTTGTACACTTGGGGGCGCTGACGTGCCATATTTTAGAATTTCTGAAATCGGAAATAGCCAGAATGTAGAGAGGCACGATTTTTAGAGGTGTGCAAATTTTCCTGACTTTTCGTCAGTGTTCACTGGGTGAAAAATAGGGGGGTTGGTCCTAAGAAGAAGAAGAAGAAGAAGAAGAAGAAGAATATCCGATGCGAAAACAATGTTCCCCCTTTTTTTTAGTTCACAAACTATACATTTTCGGAAAGCGCGCGCGCTTTCCTACGTTTTGGTATGGGTCCCTGGTCACTGGCGGACACTTTCAAGATTTTTCAGTGGGCTCCGCCCACTTTCTGTTATTGGCCCTATTTACAATAGTAATGTTCCATTTTTACATTACATTGTTATATGCACGGAACGTGCACGAGTTGGGGAACGCATTAGTGGCCGACTCAGCGCATATCGGCGCTGCGTGGGGATGACGACGCCGGCGCCGCCATCCCCACGCAGCGCCGCTTAGTGCGCACGGCAAGTTTTCGCACGGGCTTCGCCCGTTTACAGCAATAATGTTCAATTTTCCCACCATTAATTGGTATGCACGGAACGTGCATGAGTTGGGGAATGCGTTAGTGAGTGTTTGGAAGCGGGCGAGCGCTTCGCGCTCGATTTCGTGCTTCGCACGGCTGCGAAACTAATAGGCCTCTCGCCAGCTTGTGGCGCTCGGGCCTAAAAAGACAAGAGAATAGACTTCAAAGGGAGTCTAAAACTGTCTTCTACACTAGATGAACTGTGTGCCTGGAGGAACTCTCTCACACTAGATGAACTGTGTGCCTGGAGGAACTCTCTCACACTAGATGAACTGTGTGCCTGGAGGAACTCTCTCACACTAGATGAACTGTGTGCCTGGAGGAACTCTCTCACACTAGATGAACTGTGTGCCTGGAGGAACTCTCTCACACTAGATGAACTGTGTGCCTGGAGGAACTCTCTCACACTAGATGAACTGTGTGCCTGGAGGAACTCTCTCACACTAGATGAACTGTGTGCCTGGAGGAACTCTCTCACACTAGATGAACTGTGTGCCTGGAGGAACTCTCTCACACCAGATGAACTGTGTGCCTGGAGGAACTCTCTCTACACTAGATGAACTGTGTGCCTGGAGGAACTCTCTCACACTAGATGAACTGTGTGCCTGGAGGAACTCTCTCACACTAGATGAACTGTGTGCCTGGAGGAACTCTCTCTACACTAGATGAACTGTGTGCCTGGAGGAACTCTCTCACACTACTACTCACACTAGATGATCCACCTTCCTTCCTCCTGATGGTTCTGGTCCAGATGGACGTGTCAGTCCTGGTCCATCTGCGTCTGTGGGAGGAGGATCTCTCCTTCATGTGGTTCTCCTGAGGTTTAGACTTTTCCCACAGGGCGTCATGTCCTCAAGAATGCTGCTTCTCTTGGTTCTCTCCCTGGTCTCCCCCTCCCTTGTGTGTCGTGTGTCTCCTCCTACCGGGGCGTGGCCTCTCCAGCTTGCAGTCCTCACGTCTGGTTCATCATCATCATCAGTTCCAGTAGAAAAGGAGCAGCTCCACAGCCACTCCTCACCAGTTTGTTCTATTTACAGTTGTTATCTACTCGCCTCATACCTGCCTTTACTGTCATCCTCTGCTCGTGACACAGGGTTTTCTCCTTGAGATAAGGAGGGTCAAGGCCAGGGGGCGCTCTGGGACAGTTATCCATTTGCTGATATTTTTTGATCATTGACCAATGACTCTTTCATTGTCGCCCCTCGAGGAAACTGTGGCCTTGAGTTGGGCGTTTTGAAAATACATTTTATTGAATTGAAATGGGACGGATGAACGAAAGAATGACTTTGGGGTTTGAACTGTGCATGTGCCTGGAGCGATACGCCCTCTGCTGGTCAGTGCATACTTTTCATTTGAACTGGAAGGATTTAACTAAACTTTTTGTAAAAACTAGAGTGGATTCAGTGGAACTAAAGTGTTAATTCAGAACAATGAAAGGACTGACATATAACTTATCATCTGTGATCAGCGCATTATTTCTGTCATTTCCTGAATTATTATCAGTAATAATTCTTTTTGTCTATAAATAAAAATATCATGAAAAAAAGGTATTTTAGAATGACAATTGTTTGCAAACAAAATAAATGATCAGTTTGGTCTGTGGTCTTTCATTTTACTTTAAGACAACATTTATTGAACTGAACTACACGGTCAATACCAAACTGTTACAAACTACAGTATTATCTGATGTTTACCTGTAAATAACACTCTTAGGTGTTGATAATAGTGAGAGTGGTCCATACCTGAGAGTGTCGAGTGTGCAGTGGGGGTCCTCCTGTAGAGCAGACAGGAGCTTTACTCCTGTGTCTCCTGGATGGTTGTAGCTCAGGTCCAGTTCTCTCAGATGGGAGGGGTTGGACCTCAGAGCTGAGGCCAGAGAAGCACAGCCTTCCTCTGAGACCAGACAACCTGACAGTCTGAGGACACATGATTGGAATCAGTCACTTCACTAATAACTCCATACTTCAATTAAGACATATAACTGGTTATGTGTGTAATGAGAGTGAATAATATTAACCCCTCTGACCTGAGCTGTTCCAGTTTACAGTGAGGACTCTTCAGTCCAACAGACAACATCTTCAGCCCTGAGTCCTTCACGTCGTTGTGACTGAGGTCCAGGACTCTCAGACTAGAGGACTGGGAGCTGAGGACTGAGGACAGAGCTTCACAGCTTCTCTCTGACAGGTTACAGCTGCTCAGTCTGGAGACAGAAAACATTGTTTATGTAGAAGTTGAATCAAACCGTCCTCTGTTAAACAAAGGTGACTCACAGAGCTTTGTTGGAGGCCTTGACCACTGGCAGCAGCCTCAGGAGACCCTCCTCTGAAGCACAGTATTTCTTCAGCTCAAACTGGTCCAGATCTTCTTCTGATGACAGTAAGATGAAGGCCAGAGCTGACCACTGAGCAGGAGACAGTCCACCTTCAGACAGATGTCCTGAACTCAGATACTGTTGGATCTGCTCCACCAGAGAACGCTCATTCAGTTCATTCAGACAGTGGAGCAGGTTGATGCTCCTCTCTGCAGACACATCCTCACTCAGCTTCTTCTTGATGTACTTAGCTGTATCCTGATTGGTCTGGGAGCTACTTCCTGTCTGTGTCAGCAGACCTTGTAGAAGGCTCTGATTGGTCGGCAGTGAAAGACCCAGGAGGAAGCGGAGGAGCAAGTCCAGGTGTCCATTTGGACTCTGTAAGGCCTGGTCCACAGCTGTCTGGTGAAGATGCTTTAGTTTTCTTTTCACACTGAATAGTGTAGACTTGTGTGTTTTCTCTGAGAGCAGGTTGATCCCAGTTTTGATGAAGGTCTGATGGACGTGAAGAGCAGCCAGAAACTCCTGCACACTCAGGTGGATGAAGCAGTAGACCTTGTCCTGGTACAGGCCTGGCTCCTCTCTAAAGACCTGTGTGAACACTCCGGAGTACACTGAGGCCGCTGCAGCGTCCAGCCCACACTCGCTCAGGTCATGATCGTAGAAGATCAGGTTTCCTTTCTGCAGCTGCTCAAAGGCCAGTTTCCCCAGAGACTTCACCATCTCCCTGGTCTCTGGACTCCAGTGTGGGTCTGTCTCAGATCCTTCTTCATACTTGATGTTCTTGACTTTGGCCTGAACCACCAGGAAGTGGATGTACATCTGAGTCAGGGTCTTGGGCAGCTCTCCTCTCTCTCTGCTTTTCAACACATGCTCCAGGACTGTGGAGAGGATCCAGCAGAAGACTGGCATGTGGCACATGATGTGGAGGCTTCTGGACGTCTTGATGTGGGAGATGATTGTGTCGGCCTCGTCTCTGAACCTCTTCCTGAAGTACTGCTCCTTCTGCGGGTCGGTGAACCCTCGCACCTCTGTCACCATGGAGACGCACTCAGCAGGGATCTGATTGGCCGCCGCGGGGCGTGTGGTTATCCAGAGGCGAGCGGAGGGAAGCAGGCTCCCCCTGATGAGGTTCACCAGCAGCACGTCCACTGAGGCGGGCTCTGTGGGGTCAGTCAGGGCCTTGGTTTTGGTGAAGTCCAGAGGAAGTCTGCACTCGTCCAGACCGTCAAAGATGAAGAGCACCTGGAGGTCTTCAAAGCTGCAGAGTTCTGCTTGTGTTTTACTAAAGAAGTGATGAACAAGTGTCACCAAGCTGAAGCTTCTCTCCTTCAGCACATTGAGTGCTCTGAAAGTGAACGGGAACAGCAGCTGTATGTCCTGGTTGGCTTTGCCTTCAGCCCAGTCCAGACTGAACTTCTGAGTGAGCACTGTTTTCCCGATGCCAGCCACTCCCTTTGTCAGCACTGTTCTGATTGGTCCATGTGTGTCAGCTGGGCCTTTAAAGATGTCTACACATGTGATGGCTGTCTCTGCTGGGCCTGGTTTCCTGGAGGCTGTTTCCATGTGTCTGACCTCATGTTCCTGGTTGACCTCTGAAGGCCCTCCCTCTGTGATGTAGAGCTCTGTGTAGATCTGCTTCAGAAGGGTGGGGTTTCCTGCTTTAGCGATGCCCTCAAACACACACTCAAACTTCTGCTGCAGCTCTGACTTCAGTTTACGACCACAAACTGCAGAACAACTCCCTGAATGAAGACAACAGACAGCCCTGAGTCTCAGAGAAGATAAAATGACTGTGAGCACCTTGTTAAATGTGTGAAATGGTCCTACTGCTCCACAGACGCTCAGCCAGCTCCTTCTGCTTCATCCTCCTCAGGAAGTTCAGTGTGATCTTCAGAACAGCCTCACTGCTGCTCCTCTGCTCTTCATCCTCATCATTCAGAGGCTCTAGGCATTCTGGGTAATCTGTACTCAGAGCCTTGTGGAGCTTCTTCAGCTCCTTCTGGACAAAAGTGAAGATGTCCTCCTCCAGAAGCTGAACAGACACATTATAAACAACACAAATGCAGTCAGTGTCAGATCTGTGTGAAGTTCTCCTTCATTTGAACATTTCCAAACTTTAGTGAATGACAGACCTTAAATATGGAGTCCAGCTGTGTCTGATGGAGCTGACCTCTGACCTCTGGACCCGGCCGCTCCACTCTGTCAAACACATTCAATCTTACATTTATTTCAATCAAGACACAATTTTAAGAAAACACATTCACATCAAACTGGAATAAATGAGACTCAAACTGGACTAAAAGCTGTTACAAATTCAGTCTAAACCAAAAGGAGCAAAACAGGAACATTTATTTGAGCTCCATTTATTTGGGTTTAGAGTCCCACACTGCCACCTACAGACACAAGTCAAGCTCTACACTCAAATTATAAAACATCCACTGAAATCAGACAATTATGAGGGAAAAAAGAAACAAATTAAATAGTCAATGATTAAAATAGAGAAAGGACAATCTAAAATTGAAAAAAGCAAACTCACGGCTCTGAGGCAAAAGCAATGGGATGTATCATGGACCAGTCACTCCTGAGGGACTCACAGCTGGGACCAGGTTCAGACGGAGGATGTTTCTGGTGGATCCTGAGACACAGAAGAAAACACACTTCAGTAAAACACATGGGACTGTTATGACTCAGGTCAGAGAAGCACAACTTTCAATTATTATTTCTTTCATTTTCATTCTACATTCATTCCATTGTTAACACCTTTGTATTTTACACTTAATAGTTTTTCTTTAACATGTCCTGTCCTCCAGGGGGAGCTCTGACACTGACATTGACTAATGGTTAACCAGTTCATGTTATTAATCCTTCAGTGTTTGTAGAAAAGTTTTCAAAGGTGGTCATTATGTTTAAATTGAGACATTTGGATGTCAATATCAATAAATGTTCAACTTTCCAAATGACATGTTTTAAATGATTTTCTACAATGGACCTCTCCAAGACAAATGAAGGAATGCACCAAAACAGAGGTTTGTGAGTCTGACTAACCGTTGGTCAGGCTTGTTTTTAAACTCTATCCCTCGGTCAATAGAGTGTTCACTTCCCAGCGCCGCCCTGCTGGTGGAGGGAGGGGCTGCGTCCTCTCTGTGCTCTCTCTGATCCATGCTCAGTCCAGAGTCCTACAGAATGACATCACACTGTTTAGCCCCGCCCACTGGTCACATGGTTTATTGTTGATCTGTTTCTACATAATCTTAAATCTGAAATATTGTCCTGCTTCTATAAACAGTCACTACACGACTCTGAAATAAGTCTGTGCATGTAGTTTGTTCTGTTGGATGTGTGCGCCTGGATCTGTCACACATAAAACAAAAGGACAAACACATGAACAGGTGGATGACTTTTCCTGTATCATTGAAAATGAAAACAAACACAACAAAAAGCCCCATGAGCTTGTTAGGTGGCTGCCTGTAGTTTAGTCAAAGTCGTTTCATCTCATGGAGCCTCAAGAAACACATCATCTACATCAAACCTGAAGACAAATGAGGTTCAAACTGGACTAAAAGCTGTTACAAATTCTAAGTCTAAAACCAAAAGGAGCAAAACAGGGAACATTTATTTGAGCTCCATTTATTTGGGTTTAGAGTCCCACACTGCCACCCCACAGACACAAAGTCAAGCTCTACACTCAGATTATAAACATCCACTGAGAAATCAGGAACAATTATGAGAAAGAAAAGAAATAAGAAATTTAAATAGTCCAATGATTAAAATAGAGAAAGAAAATCTATCAATATGTCAATTATCTACAAATAGAACTACAA
>CM033631.1:41918914-41938898 GCA_019453435.1 Rhinogobius similis | reverse complement strand
GAGGAGAACGAGGGACACGGGGAGAGACAGGAGGACACACAGGGGCCAGAGGAGAACGAGGGGGACAGGGGGGAGAGACAGGAGGACACACACGGGCCAGAGGAGGAACGAGGGGGGACACGGGGGAGAGACAGGAGGACACACGGCCAGAGGAGAACGAGGGGGACACGGGGGAGAGACAGGAGGACACACACGGGGCCAGAGGAGGACGAGGGGGACACGGGGAGAGACAGGAGGACACACACGGGCCAGAGGAGAATCCAGGGGGACACGGGGGGAGAGACAGGAGGACACACACGGCCCGAGGAGAACGAGGGGGACACGGGAGGGGAGAGACAGGAGGGACACACGGCCAGAGGGAGAACGAGGGGGACACTGGGGAGAGACAGGACACACACGGCCAGAGGAGAACGAGGTTGACACGGGGAGAGACAGGAGGACACACACGTGCCAGAGGAGAACGAGGGGACACGGGGGAGAGACAGGAGGACACACACACGGGCCAGAGGAGAACGAGGGGGACACGGGGGAGAGACAGGACACACACGGGCCAGAGGAGAACGAGGGGGACATTAGAGAGACAGGACACACACGGGCCAGAGGAGAACGAGGGGGACACGGGGGAGAGACAGGAGGACACACACGGGCCAGAGGAGAACGAGGGGGACACGGGGGAGAGACAGGACACACACGGGCCAGAGGAGAACGAGGGGGACAGGGGGGAGAGACAGGACACACACGGGCCAGAGGAGAACGAGGGGGACATTAGAGAGAAAGGAGGACACACACGGGCCAGAGGAGAACGAGGGGGACACGGGGGAGAGACAGGACACACACGGGCCAGAGGAGGACGAGGGGGACACAGGGGAGAGACAGGAGGACACACACTGGCCAGAGGAGAACGAGGGGGACACGGGGGAGAGACAGGAGGACACACACGGGCCAGAGGAGAACGAGGGGGACACGGGGGAGAGACAGGACACACACGGGCCAGAGGAGAACGAGGGGGACACGGGGGAGAGACAGGACACACACGGGCCAGAGGAGAACGAGGGGGACACGGGGGAGAGACAGAACACACACAGGCCAGAGGAGAACGAGGGGGACACGGGGGAGAGACAGGACACACACGGGCCAGAGGAGGACGAGGGGGACACGGAGGAGAGACAGGACACACACGGGCCAGAGGAGAACGAGGGGGACACGGGGGAGAGACAGGACACACACGGGCCAGAGGAGAACGAGGGGGACACGGGGAGAGACAGGACACACACGGGCCAGAGGAGAACGAGGGGGACACGGGGAGAGACAGGACACACACGGGCCAGAGGAGAACGAGGGGGACACGGGGGAGAGACAGGACACACACGGGCCAGAGGAGGACGAGGGGGACACGGGGGAGAGACAGGACACACACGGGCCAGAGGAGGATGAGGGGGATGGCGTCTGTGATGTCAGGTTCACAGATAAACACTAAACTGTTCTCGTGTGGTGCTTTCAAGATAAAAGTTCCTGTGTTTTCCATCTGCAGAGAGGACTTTATTGTGAAAAGGTGGGACTGTGAGTCAGTGCACTTCAACAACTCACAGCTGAGCGACCGGCTTCAGCCGAATGAGAACAATATTTTTGGATGTTATTTTGCTGTAAAAGGAGGCGGAACATTTCAGATGCTACTGACTGATTAGAGCTGTTAAAACACCACAAAACACTATTTTAATGAAACACATTTGTGACTCTGTTGAGGTCAAATTCTTCAATATTTGACCTGAATTTTCAGTGAGAGAAATGCATGATGTGGTGTGTCTCATGGTCAGTGTGTGAGACTTGAGAGCCCTGTCCAGGTGTGACTTCAGTTCAGGCGACTCTGGCTCAGTCCAACATTCAAGCTTTTATTTAAATTCTTCTCTTTGCAACAACAAACTGAGTTCAGGTTCAATGATCTTAAATGTCTCACCTCTGCTCTTCAGGAGGAGCTTCTGCAAACTCTGGAGGAGGGGTTTTGGAGCGGTCACTCTTCAGAGACACAGACCCGGGTCCAGGTCCAGGTCCAGGTCCAGGTCCAGGTCCAGGTGGGTCCATGTTGTAGATGTCTCTGTTCTCCCGAGTCACTTTGTCTCCCTCTGCTGGTCACATGAGCACATTACACTCAGCTGTAATATATTGAATATTCTACTTCATTAAATCAGGTCCAAACCAAAACTAAACCAGAACTAAACCAGGACTAAACCAGAACTAAACCAGGAATAAACCAGGACTTTGAAAGATCTGATCTGAGAGTTCTTACTGTTCTTCAGGCGCTGGGCCAGACGCTCCTGGCGCATCCTCTTCAGGAAGTCCAGGGCGTTTTCACTACAAGAAATATAGAATAAAGCTTTAAAGCAGACTCTGCACTTTCATTTAGATTTTTACAACATGAGAAATAATTACAAGTAACGCTTTATTAAAGCCTTGTTTTATTTTTGGCTCATTTTGTCTCAGTTTTTATTTGACTTTTTATTTAATCTCTGTGAAACTTTCATGGAGCCAAACATCACTCAACATACAATTTATGCAACATTTTAAAATGTTATTTTTCTGATATAAAAAGTGTCTTGCTCATTGACCAAAGGTGCAGCTCAAATGAAGAGAGTCTGAGCAGCTGTTTTTTTATCGATGATTGAAATGCTGTCGACTGATGAAGTCATGGATGATTGTTCCACGAGCCGTGCACAGCTTCAAAACATGAGCCGAGAAAAGAGCTTCATGAGTCAAACTGAGACACAACTGTGTGAAAATGATGTGGAAAATGTGTCAATTTAGTGCAAACACTTTAGTCCAAATGTGTTCCACCAGGATCCTCAAACGGCTTCACTTCATTTGACTTCAATTTAGTCAAAACCACTCATGGATTCATGGAAGAATAATCGCTCGAGGAATCGATATCAAACAATGGTCAGTGTAAGCTGTAGTTTTTAGTTGCATCTTTATTTCAAACCTGCATGCAGTTTATAACTCAAATTCACATCATTCACATACAATTACCTGGTTTGAAAGGGGATGGTGGAAGCTTTTGCTTTTTAGAAATCTGACCCCCCACTCAACTCCACATACAGATCATTACAACAATAGTATTGTATAATAGATACAACATACAGTATAGATTATGCATCAAAACAACATATAACACACAACAACACAAGGACAGGCCCAGACACTCGCTAACCTCCACCTCACCCCTCCCCATCTACACTCTCACTGCTGAAGGCATCACTCACTCTCTTTCTGATACTTTTCCATCATCTCTTTTTTAAATAATTGTTTGAACTGAACAAGATTTAAACCATTTTTCCTCTGCTAACCCATTCCATAAAATAACCCCCCGCACTGAAATACACATAGATTTTAAAGTAGTTCTTACCTGTGGTTGATAAAATGTATCGCTACCTCTAAGATTAAATTTGTGATAAGCATCTTGTCCTGAAAATACATTTTGAATACTGACTGGAAGAGAGGATTTTGATGCCTTAAACATAATTTGAGCTGTTTTGTAATTGACTAAATCATGTAATTTTAATTCACAATTTTTAACAAAAAGTTGATTGGTATGACCATTGTAGGGGACTCTGTGGACAATTCTAATTGCTTTTTTGGAGAATAATCAGAGACAACATATTTGTCTTGTAACAGTTTCCCCAAACTTCCAGACAATAATTCAGATGTGACATTATGAATGACCGATACAGTAATAAAAGTAACACATTTTGACTGAGTACATAACTACATCTCTTCATGACACCTACACATTTAGCAACTTTGGAACATAAATAACTTATGTGGGGTTTCCATGAAATCTTCTCATCTAAAACTACACCCAAGAACACATTTTGTGGAACTCTTTCAATAATTGAGCCATCAATGTTTAATTCCACTGGTATTTCAGTTTTACGGTTTCCAAATAGCATAAGTTTTGTCTTCTTCAAATTTAATGATAATTTATTTACATTGAACCAGTTTTGTAGTTTTTTTAAACTCATGAGTTATTAGTTCCAAAAGTTGTTCCAGATTCTTCACTGAAGTAATTATATTTGTGTCATCTGCAAAGAGTACAAACTTCATAATTTTGGACATTCTGCATAGTTCATTTATATACATTATAAAAAGTGTGGGCCCCAATATTGACCCCTGGGGGACACCACATGTAATGGTCTGACACCCAGATCTACATTGATCGACTTGTACAAACTGTTGCCTGTCTCCCACATAGCTCTTCAACCAGTTTTGTGGTATTCCCCTGATACCGTAGTTGTCCAGTTTTTGTATTAAGATGTTGTGATCAATCGTGTCAAATGCTTTCTTTAAGTCGATGAAAATTCCAATAATAAATTTCTTCTTTTCAATGCAGGTAGTTATTTCTTCTACTAGATCTATCAGGGCAAGTGAAGTTGATCTGTTACGCCTAAAACCATATTGACTGTCAGATAATAAATTGTGTTTTTCAATGAAGTTTTGTAGTCTTTTATTAAACAATTTTTCTAAAAAAAAATTGAAAACGGTGGTAAAAGGGAAACAGGCCGGTAGTTTGAGAAACAATGTTTGTCTCCTGATTTGAAGAGTGGGATGACTTTAGCTATTTTCATTTTAGATGGAAATTGTCCACTCTGAAATGATAAATTGCTTATATGTGTGAGTGGTTTTATAATTTCTTCTGCAACATTCTTTACCAGTCTTCATATTTATCTCGCTTTCCATCTCTTGACGTCTTCTTACTACATGTTCTAATGGTATTCAGGACCTCCCTCTCATCAACAGGCGAAGAAACATTGAGTGTGAGTTTATATCAATTAAGTTTTCCAATGGTTTGCTGCATGATGGAATTTTTCAGCTAAGTCGGGCCCCACCTTTACAAAGAAATTATTAAAAGCCTCTACAATTTTTCCTTTCTCCCTTAAAATATTGTTGTTCTCCACAAAATACTCGGGATAGCATGAACTGTTTGAACCATTCCCAATGATATTATTCAAAACTCTCCACATTCCCTGTATGTTGTTTTTATTTTTGCAAAGGAGATTATTGTAGTAATCTTTTTCACAAATAATTTGTATAGATATTTTTTCTTTTTACATGCGTTCAATATCCCTTTTGTTATCCATGGAGTACTTGTGGTATTTTTTCTTCGGCATTTTTTAATTGGACAGTTCTTGTCATACAGTTTGTTGAATATATCTAAGGTGTTGTGAGCTGCATTTACATCAGACTCTGCAGAGACAGTTTCCCAACTTCGAGAAGCTAATTCATTCTTAAGGTTTATTGTTGACTGTTCTGTTTCCATTCTACTATTGCAAAAAGAATGTCTGTCCTTGATTGTTTTTAGGTCAATATTATAGACCATGAAAATAGGAAGATGATCACTAATATCATTTAAAGGCCACTAATAAGGTTATTATCCAGAATGTCTGAAAATATATTGTCAATCAAAGTAGCACTATGTGTTGTTATTCTTGTCGGTTGTGATTAATGGAAAAAGGTTCATACTAAACATTGTGTCAACAAATTCTTCAGTACATTTGGGTTTTTTGCATTCAGTAAATCTATATTGTAGTCACCACATATTAAAACATCTTTTTTGGTCTTAGTAGAATATAAGCTTTCCATCCACTCCTTAAATACATGCATATCAGAACCTGGAGCCCTATAAATAATAATATAATAATAACTTACAATAAGGTTTTTTCTTTTTTGCATTTTAATTTCTACAGTTACACATTCAAATACTTCTTCAACAGCTAAACACATATCTTCAATATGTTTACATTCCAAATGTTTATTAATATATAACGCAACAGCCGCTCCTTTCTTGTGTTCCCTATTTATACTGAACATTTCATAACCTTTTAAATTAAAATCAACCCCTTTGTCAACATCTATCCATGTTTCTGAGATTGCTATTATGTAAAAGTTTGTTTTGTTGATTAATATAGTTTTTAATATTTTCAAAAGTAGAGTATAAGCTCCTGACCCCCTAAATGTGGTGTCTGTATGATATGTACAATACATGTCCCGGGCCAGAGGAGAACGAGGGGGACACGGGGGAGAGACAGGAGGACACACACGGGCCAGAGGAGAACGAGGGGGACACGGGGGAGAGACAGGACACACACGGGCCAGAGGAGAACGAGGGGGACACGGGGGAGAGACAGGACACACACGGGCCAGAGGAGGACGAGGGGGACACGGGGGAGAGACAGGAGGACACACACGGGCCAGAGGAGAACGAGGGGGACACGGGGGAGAGACAGGAGGACACACACGGGCCAGAGGAGAACGAGGGGGACACGGGGGAGAGACAGGAGGACACACACGGGCCAGAGGAGAACGAGGGGGACACGGGGAGAGACAGGAGGACACACACGGGCCAGAGGAGAACGAGGGGGACACGGGGCAGAGACAGGAGGACACACACACGGGCCAGAGGAGAACGAGGGGGACACGGGGGAGAGACAGGAGGACACACACGGGCCAGAGGAGAACGAGGGGGACACGGGGGAGAGACAGGAGGACACACACGGGCCAGAGGAGAACGAGGGGGACACGGGGGAGAGACAGGAGGACACACACGGGCCAGAGGAGAACGAGGGGGACACGGGGGAGAGACAGGAGGACACACACGGGCCAGAGGAGAACGAGGGGGACACGGGGGAGAGACAGGAGGACACACACGGGCCAGAGGAGGACGAGGGGGACACGGGGGAGAGACAGGAGGACACACACGGGCCAGAGGAGGACGAGGGGGACATGGGGGAGAGACAGGACACACACGGGCCAGAGGAGAACGAGGGGGACACGGGGGAGAGACAGGAGGACACACAGGGGCCAGAGGAGAACGAGGGGGACACGGGGGAGAGACAGGAGGACACACACGGGCCAGAGGAGAACGAGGGGGACACGGGGGAGAGACAGGAGGACACACACGGGCCAGAGGAGAACGAGGGGGACACGGGGGAGAGACAGGAGGACACACACGGGCCAGAGGAGAACGAGGGGGACAGGGGGGAGAGACAGGACACACACGGGCCAGAGGAGAACGAGGGGGACACGGGGGAGAGACAGGAGGACACACCCGGGCCAGAGGAGGACGAGGGGGACACGGGGGAGAGACAGGAGGACACACACGGGCCAGAGGAGAACGAGGGGGACACGGGGGAGAGACAGGACACACACGGGCCAGAGGAGAACGAGGGGGACACGGGGGAGAGACAGGAGGACACACACGGGCCAGAGGAGAACGAGGGGGACACGGGGGAGAGACAGGAGGACACACACGGGCCAGAGGAGAACGAGGGGGACACGGGGGAGAGACAGGAGGACACACACGGGCCAGAGGAGAACGAGGGGGACACGGGGGAGAGACAGGACACACACGGGCCAGAGGAGAACGAGGGGGACACGGGGGAGAGACAGGACACACACGGGCCAGAGGAGAACGAGGGGGACACGGGGGAGAGACAGGAGGACACACGGGCCAGAGGAGAACGAGGGGGACACGGGGGAGAGACAGGACACACACGGGCCAGAGGAGAACGAGGGGGACACGGGGGCTGTGTTTTCTGCCAAAGTCCTGTCCTTGAACCATAAAGTGTCAGAAAAGTGTCCTGGCGTCTGTGACGTCAGGTTCACAGATAAACACTAAACTGTTCTCGTGTGGTGCTTTCAACATAAAAGTTCATACATTTGTGACTCTGTTAAGGTCAAATTCTTCAATATTTGACCTGAATTTTCAGTGAGAGAAATGCAAGGTGTGGAGTGTGTCGGTGTGTGAGACTTGAGAGCCCTGTCCAGGTGTGACTTCAGTTCAGGCGACTCTGGTTCAGTCCAACATTCAAGCTTTTATTTGAATTCTTCTCTTTTCAGCAAAAAACTGAGTTCAGGTTCAATGATCTTAAATGTCTCACCTCTGCCCTTCAGGAGGAGCTTCTGCAAAGTTTGGAGGAGGGGTTTTGGAGCGGTCACTCTTCAGAGACACAGAGCTGGGGCCAGGTCCAGGTCCAGGTCCAGGTCCAGGTCCAGGTCCAGGTCACTGGGTCCATGTTGTAGATGTCTCTGTTCTCCAGAGTCACTGTGTCTCCCTCTGCTGGTCACATGAGCACATTACACTCTTTGTCCTCTTTAAATATTCTACTTCCTTAATGGAGCAGGTCAGGATTAGACCTGATTAAAAACATCCAAACAGAACGTCACTAGTTCTTAACCTGGTCTGAACTGAAGCTCTGTGTGTGAGTGTGAATCCTAATTTAAGTGACAACAACATGAGGCACATGTTTGTGTCTGCTCCGTGTAAAACCAGGACTAAACCAGGACTAAACCAGGACTAAACCAGGACTAAACCAGGACTAAACCAGGACTAAACCAGGACTAAACCAGGACTAAACCAGGACTGAACCAGGTCTAAACCAGGTCCAAACCTGGACTAAACCTGGACTAAACCAGGACTAAACCAGGTCTAAACCAGGACTAAACCAGGTCTAAACCAGGACTAAACCAGGTCTAAACCAGGACTAAACCAGGACTAAACCAGGACTAAACCAGGTCTAAACCAGGACTAAACCAGGTCTAAACCAGGACTAAACCAGGTCTAAACAAGGACTAAACCAGGACTAAACCAGGACTAAACCAGCATCAGTTCTTTGTCTTTAGGATCTTAAATTTCAATCAAAAATAAAGTCTAAATGTGAGAAACTTACTGCGTCACTGTCTCTGTGAAACTGTCACTCTCTCACCTGTCGGACCTGTTCACCTGTCGGACCTGTTCACCTGGAGTCATGTGACCGCTCTGACTCCGCCCCCTGCCTCTGTGACTGAGGTGTAGTAGCTCTGAGCTCCAGCAGAGGGCGCCCCATCACAGTTTGACCTGAACCAGGCCCAGGTTCACACAAATCACTGCAGCAGGAATTATTCATGACTTCATTAAGAAATAAGACATTCTGTGTTCAAATGGTCCAGACGTGTATTATTCAAATAACTTAATAACATCAAAGATTAGATTAGAGTATTCATTTCCAAAAATATTTATTGTATAGATTAATTAATTCATGGAGTCCCCACCTGCCCCACTGTCATGAATGAAACCCCCTGTTTAAAGCTGTAGGACATGGAGCTGCTGCAGACGAATTAGACTTTTACAATAGTTCACTTTCCCCACAAATAATTCAACCTGTCACCACACGTAAACAACAACAAACAACAAAAAACAACAAAACAACAAAAAAGAAAAAAAAGAAAACAAACAACAACAAAAAACAAAAACAACTACAAATAAAAACCAGAAAAAACAACAAACAACAACAAAAAAGAACCAAAAACAACAAACAACAACAAACAACATAAACAACAACAAAAAACAAAACAACAACAACAAAACAACAAAAAACAACAAAAACTAAACAATAAAAAACTAAATAACAACAACAAAAAACAAAACAACAAAAAAGAACAGATACCAGCCAAACTTTTGCCGTCCTCTGAATAAAACGGTCCGCTGTGCCCGTATATTTAGGCATCTTCCTCTAAATAAACCCACTCATTTTGCCTCCGCAGCACCACAAACCCTGGAATCACTGGAATCACTCGAGGTCTACATCGATGACTGCTTTGCAGACTGTGCGCCATGGAACAGGACCTAACTACCCCCGCTGTCAACAACTCTACTCCTGGTAACAAAAAGAAAAGATTACACATGGCTTCGTCGCCAGACACAGGTACCGCCGACACAAACACACCCGCAGACCCGGCATGCTCCTCTGACATCGCAGTAATTCTCACCGCGATTGAACTTAAACTCACTGCTATGGACAACAGAATCTCACTCGTTGAACTGCTGCATAAGGAATTCTCCGCTCTGTAGTCGCAGATATTGGGGTTGCACTCATTCTAAATTGCTAAGGTTAACTTCGACTTTAACATAGTCGTATCTTGTGTTTGTTCCGCCGCTGGAGCCCATTTGACCCAGGTCACTTATTTAGATAAATGTCATTTATATCATAATCTAATCTTCCTCCTTGTCTTGTGTAATGTGTTTATGTTTTGACTATTGTGTGATAATTGTATGTTGTGTCTTCATGATGTGTTATCTCTGAGTATAAAGCGCTTATACTCTGAATGTGTTGTATCCGTCGTACAGGGAGAGATTACTCTGTTAGGGACAGACGAAATTCACTTTGGTACCAGTGAATAAATCAACTCTTTGATCAGACTCATTCTCTCCTGACCTTTTTTAGTGTTTTTACTTGTTTTATTTAGAAATCCACAACACCCATTTTTCCACAACAACTCTCCGACACAGTCTTGAATACAGTCAAGAACTCACTCACTCACCATTGACTCAACACCATCACCGCGGAAAATAAGGCCATGAAGGAAACCATATCAGACCTGCAGACACGCAGCATGAGGGACAACCTCGTCTTCAAAGGCACACCGGAGCAACCATCGGAGGATCCCCAAAAACTGATCAAGGACTTTTTTACAACACAACTCAAACTTCCAGCCACAGCATCAGACTCCATCACATTCCATCGTGTGCACCGCATGGGAGCAAAAAACACGGACAATAAACGACCCGCCCAGTTGTTACCAACATTATAAACAAAAACAACAGGAACAGAACCAAGGAAGACAGCTCAAAGGAACTCCATTCGGAATGAACGACCAATTCACAAAAGAAATAATTAAAAGGCGCCGAAAACTCAACAAGGAAAGAAATCAATAATAATTGTAGACAAACTAAACATAAATGGACAGCTTTAATAACACCATGGCTCTACTGATTCACTGATTAACTATAGACAAAATAGAGGGAAAAACAAACACACAACACACACAAAACATCCCCACAGGACATAATTACAATTTACTCTAATCACTTTTTACTTTGCTCTTTCACCTACACATAAATATGGCATTAATCTCTCATGGAATGGAACAAAACAACACAAACTACAGGCTCGTTAACCCTGTACTCCCCTCTCCTTATCCATCACTTCCGTTTCTTTTGCACCAAAACTCTTCTCTGCGTTCACCATCTTTTCTGCACTCACTAAAAGACCGTCCTTTGCATACCTGTCCTTTTCTGTCCCCCTTATCTATGCTTCGTCTCAGACCTCTAAATCATGAACAACACAGCTATTTACTGTACTGTTCTGCTCCAAAATTAAATTCATTTGACATTAATATATGTTTCCACAGACACAAAACACATTAACATTTGTTACATGGAATGTGCGCGGCATCTGAACACAGGCAAAAAAACAAAGAATTTTTAATCATCTTCAAACCATAAAGCCAGATATATGCCTTTTACAAGAAACACACCTATCAAATGCAGACTTAGATCATTTACATTTCAAAGACTAGAACAACATTTACTCTTCCACATATAACAGCAGACAGAGAGGTGTTTCAATATGAATTCACAATAAACTCCGATTCAACTTGACATCAGCCATAACTGACCCCGAGGGACGATATGTCATCATCAATTCCATCATATCCAACTGCAAGTTTACAATTGTAAACTTATACGGACCTAATAATGATGACCCCACCTTTTTCCACAACTTATTTACCAAACTGAATGAAACATCTAATATAATCATTGCAGGAGACTTCAACACAATACTGGACCCAACCCTTGATCGGTCACACGCAACTCGCAACACCAGACACTGGCACTCCAGCGTCACAATAAAACAATATATGGAAGATTTTGGCCTTGGCGATAGTTGGAGATTGTCTCACCCCCATTCAAAACAATACACATATTACTCGGCAGTACACCACTCCTCTTCCCGAATCGACCATATCCTGTTAAGCAATACGCTATTATCAAACATTAAAGATACCACAATTCATCCGATTGCTATCAGTGACCACGCACCTGTCAGTCTAACATTAGAGTTTCAACACAATATCAAATCTACCTCAAGATGGCGCCTCAACCTCTCATTACTAAAAGACCCAGAATTCAATGAGATAATAAGGAGGGAATGGAATTTCTTTATGGAAATGAATGACTCCCCGGAGACCACTGCAATAACATTGTGGGAAACCAGCAAAGTATATTTGCGAGGAAAAATTATTTCATATTCATCCCACAAAAAGAGAAAAGAAAAAGAATTAGAACAGCAATTACAACAAAAACTGAAAACACTATCATAAAACAGAGAAAATAATCAATTACCGGAATTACTAAATACACAGCAACAACTCGAAAGAATTCAACAGGAAAAGAATAACTTCTTAATGCAACAACTGAGCTATGAACTTATAGAAAATAATAGTATCTCAGCACAATATCTAGCAAGCCTAGATAAAAGGATAAATCAATCATTCAAGCGATACAAACACCTGAAAAACAAATTACTCATGACCCTCAAGAAATTAACAACACGTTCCGCCAGTTTTTTGAAAACTTATATTCCTCCAAAACTGAACCAAATCCAACAGAAATAAAATCTTTCTTTCAAAATGTAAAATTGCCACAATTGCCCTCAGAGTTAGCCCATATACTAGACGCTTCACTGACACTGCAGGACCTTCATAAAGCCCTCCTTCAAATGCCTAATAATAAAGCCCCTGGACCAGATGGATACCCACCTGAATATTATAAGCAACTCTGGAACCAACTGTCACCACTTTTTATCCGTACAATTAATGAAATAAAAAACACATCTCACATTCCACCCCATGTGAACACAGCTGCCATAACGATCTTCCTCAAGCCTAACAAAGACCCCACCCAACCCTCCAGCTAAGGACCTCTTTCATTACTCAATACAGATCTTAAAATAATCACCAAAGCACTTGCCTATAAACTAGAAAAAGTCACACCTCTTCTTATTCATCCCGACCAAACAGGCTTCATCAAAAACAGAAACTCCTCAGACAATCTCCGCAGACTTTTCAACCTCATTAACATCTCACAGCACTCAAACACCAAAACTATTATAACATCTTTAGACGCAGAAAAGGCTTTCGATAAGGTAAACTGGACATTTTTACTTCACACACTCCATCAATTTGGCTTCGGGGAGTCATTCATCCACTGGATAAGGACACTCTACACCACACCCAAAGCTACAGTCACAACTAATGGGACCATTTCATCCACTTTCACATTACACCGGGGCACACGACAAGGATGTCCACTCTCTCCCTCCCTTTTTGCCCTATTCATAGAACCACTTGCAGCTGCCATACGCCAATGCGACAACATTAAAGGAATAAATATCAACAACACACAACACAAAATCAGCTTGTATGCCGATGACATTCTACTGCATTTGCAAACACCTAAAACATTACTAAACGAAACTTTTAAAATTATAAACTCATTCTCATCTATATCGGACTACACAATTAACTGGAACAAATCTACAATACTCCCCCTCACCGACAAGGCTTGGGATTCTGCAGCTCAGAACTCATTCCCTGGATACACACTGGCAACATTAGATACTTGGGCATAGAGATTTGTCCCAGGCTGTCAGAGTTGCTCACACTTAATCACAATCCACTTCTTGAAACAATAAAGGACGACCTGGAAAGATGGAAAAATCTCCCACTTACCATAATAGGACGCACCGCCTCAGTAAAAATGAAGATCCTTCCCAAACTAAATTATCTATTTGCCAATATACCAGTCACTCCTCCAGACAAATGGTTTCAATCACTTGACTCAGCACTTATAAAGTTTTACTGGAAGAACAAAAAGGCAAAAATTAAACTCTCAACATTACAGAAAACGAAAGCTCAAGGCGGCCTAGATGCCCCTAATTTCCTACATTACTACCTAGAAAATCAGTTACAATATCTAGCGAAATGGACAAAATCAGAACAAAACCCCTCATGGTACCAAATAGAACAGTCATATCTCCAAAACATCTCACTGGCCGACTTACCAGCAATGAACCTTACACTCAAAAAACACTCTTCCTTCAAGTTTTTGACTATTTCAACAGCTCTGACAGCCTGGTGGAAAGCTTTGAAGCTAACTACCTCATCCACTGCACCCTGCAAATACACTCCCATTTGGCACAACCCTGACTTTCATGCAAACAACATCACACTTCACTACCGCACATGCGAACAAAAAGGAATCACTCACCTCTGCCATCTATTTAGCAACAATACACTAGTGACATTCCAACAACTTACTGACTTATACAATCTCAACAGCAATAATAACTTCCAATATCTGCAAATAAAATCCATAGTTAAAAGTGCACTGAACACTCCCAATAACCCACTGACTGCACCCCCACTTCTCGAACATATTAGAAATATTAAGATAATGAAAAAACTTGTTTCTAAACTATACAAACTGCTCAATTATGACAATACAATACACACACCACAAGACAAATGGAGCTTGGACATTGACACACCACTCACACATGAACTCTGGACCGAAATATGCAAAAACACTTTATCTACGTCATCAAACACCAACTTACAACTGACCCAATATAAAGTCATCCACAGAACACACGTAACTGAATACAAAACATATAAAATGGGATTCACAAACACAAGTACATGCCCACAATGCACCATGGGAGTAACAGATACTTACTTTCATGCACTTTGGGGATGCACACCTGTTCAGACTTTCTGGAATACAGTCCCCCACAAACTCACAGACATTCTGAGCTGCAGAATCCCCCTTTCCCCAACTCTCTGTTTACTTGGCATTACTTCTACAAACCCCATACCCACCAAATACAAACACAGCTTACTAACATCTCTAACTATTGCCAAGAAAACAATCCTACAAAACTGGAAATCCAAAAACTGTTTAAGCAGAACTCACTGGACCAACTCCCTCACTCAGTACATCATAACTTCCCAAGCTAAGACATATTACGATGAGGATATACAATCCTTCACAGAAACCTGGTCACCATTCATTAACCACTTCAATATCACTCATGTCTAAACAACAAATGCCAATAAAATAAGCTTGCCAAATCCACGTACTTCTCAAAATGCCTCACACTTCACGATTACCACTCTGTATACATACATCCACACAACTACACGAATACATACCAAACCCTATATGAAACTACTATACTTCACCATAAACTGTGCTCTACACCAGAGGTTCCCAAACTTTTCTGGCCGGGACCCCCAAAATAGCCATACAACTGACTTAGGACCCCCAAACCAAAATTAAAATGACAGTAGCAATAATTGTAAGTGTCACAATACAATACAATGTCACATTCATTTAAATGAGATCTTGAAATCATCTCGACTTCCGAGGGGTCCCGACCCCCACTTTGGGAACCACTGCTCTACACCACTATAGCGGGATAATATTATTATGCTGTTGTTTTTTGTTGTTTTTTTATTCTGTTGTTATTGTTGCTGTTATTATCACTACTTTGCTAAAACTGCTGATTAAACCATTTACTACAGCAGCCATTGGATTTTGCACCCCCCGCTATTGCAGCTGCACAGTACTATTCTTATTTCTACCACCGTACCCCATCTCATACACTAATAACAAATTTAATTTAGAAGGGAAAAAAAAAAAAAATAAAAATAAAATAAATAAATAAATGAAATAAAATTAATTAATAAATCAATAAATAAAAAATATCAAACAAACAACTCAATCAATCACACCATATAGCTCAAGATGCAAGGGGTGGGCATGTTGTCAAGGGCTGATAACCCTTGGACAGCCTGCCCACCTGAAAATCTTGCCCTTGTTTTTAACGCATAGCACAGGACACGAAGCAGGACAGAGCAAGGAGAGAGCAGGCTGCCGTGGGAAACATCGCCCACCGACAACAGGCTCCCAAAAAAAAAAAAAAAAAAAAACTTGCTTATTTTAATGCACAACATACACAATACCACAACTTCAACCTACTCTCTAACATATATATGTGTGTGTATATATGTATGTGTATGTGTATGTATATATATATATATGTGTATGTGTATGTATATATGTGTATGTATGTGTGTATATATGTATGTATGTATGTATGTATGTATGTATGCATATAAATTCTTTTTTTTAATATTTAAAAAAAAAAAAAATACTTAAATAACCAAATGAAACCAAACCAAAAATGTAAATGAACAAAACTAAAATAGGTGGACTGTAGTAAGTACAAGAAGAAAACACATGCTGCAGCAATGGTTTGGTGAACGATGCAAACCCAAAATGCTCAGATTATTAATTCACCTTGTTTCTTCTATTGTTTCTTTCCTAACAGTTGCCAGCGACATCCACACAAACACACACCAACACTCACATCCAAACTCGCGCCATGCCTCATTGGTCAGACACACGAGCGCCAGCGTCTCATTGGTCAGACACACACGAAGCGCCATGCCTCATTGGTCAGACACACGAAGCGCCAGGTCTCATTGGTCAGACACACACGAGCGCCATGCCTCATTGGTCAGACACACACGAGCTTCATGGCCTCATTGGTCAGACACACGAGCGCCGCGCCTCATTGGTCAGGACACACGAGCGCCATGCCTCATTGGTCAGACACACGAGCGCCGCGTCTCATTGGTCAGACACACGAGCGCCTGCGTCTCATTGGTCAGACACACGAGCGCCCGCGTCTCATTGGTCAGACACACACGAGCGCCGCCTCTCATTGGTCAGACACACGAGCGCCGCGCTCTCATTGGTCAGACACACGAGCGCCATGCCTCATTGGTCAGACACACGAGCGCCATGCCTCATTGGTCGGACACACACGAAGCGCCATGCCTCATTGGTCAGACACACACGAGCGCCTGCGTCTCATTGGTCAGACACACGAGCGCCCGCCTCTCATTGGTCAGACACACGAAGCGCCGCGCCTCATTGGTCAGACACACGAAGCGCCGCGCCTCATTGGTCAGACACACACGAGCGCCCGCGTCTCATTGGTCGGACACACACGAGCGCCTGCGTCTCATTGGTCAGACACACGAGCGCCGCGCCTCATTGGTCAGGACACACGAGCGCCGCGCCTCATTGGTCTGACACACTAGAGCGCGCGCGTCTCATTGGTCAGACACACGAGCGCCCGCGTCTCATTGGTCAGACACACGAGCGCCCGCCTCATTGGTCAGACACACACGAGCGCCTGCGTCTCATTGGTCAGACACACGAGCGCCTGCGTCTCATTGGTCAGACACACGAGCGCCTGCGTCTCATTGGTCAGACACACACGAGCGCCTGCATCTCATTGGTCAGACACACGAAGCGCCATGCCTCATTGGTCAGGACACACACGAAGCGCCATGCCTCATTGGTCAGACACACGAGCGCCGCGCCTCATTGGTCAGGACACACGAGCGCCAGCGTCTCATTGGTCAGACACACGAGCGCCTGCCTCATTGGTCAGACACACGAGCGCCCGCGTCTCATTGGTCAGACACACGAGCGCCATGCCTCATTGGTCAGACACACGAGCGCCAGCCTCTCATTGGTCAGACACACACGAGCGCCCGCGTCTCATTGGTCGGACACACGAGCGCCAGCGTCTCATTGGTCAGACACACACGAGCGCCTGCGTCTCATTGGTCGGACACACACGACGCCTGCGTCTCATTGGTCAGACACACGAGCGCCTGTGTCTCATTGGTCGGACACACGAGCGCCTGCGTCTCATTGGTCAGACACACGAGCGCCAGCGTCTCATTGGTCGGACACACGAGCGCCGCGCCTCATTGGTCAGACACACGAGCGCCATGCCTCATTGGTCAGACACACGAGCGCCATGCCTCATTGGTCAGACACACGAAGCGCCATGCCTCATTGGTCAGACACACACGAGCGCCTGCGTCTCATTGGTCAGACACACGAGCGCCCGCGTCTCATTGGTCAGACACACGAGCGCCCGCGTCTCATTGGTCAGACACACACGAGCGCCATGCCTCATTGGTCAGGACACACGAGCGCCGCGCCTCATTGGTCAGACACACAGCCAGCGCCATGCTCATTGGTCAGACACACGAAGCGCCATGCCTCATTGGTCAGACACACGAAGCCGCGCTCTCATTGGTCAGACACACGAGCGCCATGCCTCATTGGTCAGACACACGAAGCGCCGCGCCTCATTGGTCAGACACACACGAGCGCCTGCGTCTCATTGGTCAGACACACGAGCGGCGCCTCATTGGTCAGACACACGAGCGCCGCGCCTCATTGGTCAGACACACGAAGCGCCATGCCTCATTGGTCAGACACACGAGCGCCAGCGTCTCATTGGTCAGACACACGAGCGCCTGCGTCTCATTGGTCGGACACACGAGCGCCTGCGTCTCATTGGTCAGACACACGAGCGCCGCGCCTCATTGGTCAGACACACGAGCGCCGCCTCATTGGTCAGACACACGAAGCGCCATGCCTCATTGGTCAGACACACGAGCGCCTGCGTCTCATTGGTCAGACACACACGAGCGCCTGCGTCTCATTGGTCAGACACACGAGCGCCTGCGTCTCATTGGTCAGACACACGAGCGCCCGCGTCTCATTGGTCAGACACACACGAGCGCCCGCGTCTCATTGGTCAGACACACGAAGCGCCATGCCTCATTGGTCAGACACACGATCGCCTGCGTCTCATTGGTCAGACACACGAGCGCCATGCCCTCATTGGTCAGACACACGAAGCGCCGCGCCTCATTGGTCAGACACACGAGCGCTGCGTCTCATTGGTCAGACACACGAGCGCCATGCCTCATTGGTCAGACACACGAGCGCTGCCTCATTGGTCGGACACACGAGCCATGCCTCATTGGTCAGACACACGAAGCGCCTGCGCTCATTGGTCAGACACACGAAGCGCCATGCCTCATTGGTCAGACACACGAGCGCCATGCCTCATTGGTCAGACACTGAAGCGCCATGCCTCATTGGTCAGACACACACGAAGCGCCATGCCTCATTGGTCAGACACACGAGCGCCATGCCTCATTGGTCAGACACACACGAAGCGCCATGCCTCATTGGTCAGACACACACGAGAGCTCGCGTCTCATTGGTCAGACACACACGAGCGCCTGCGTCTCATTGGTCAGACACACACGAGCGCCTGCGTCTCATTGGTCAGACACACGAGCGCCTGAGTCACATTGGTCAGACACAAGAGCGCCGCGCTCATTGGTCAGACACACGAGCGCCTGCGTCTCATTGGTCAGACACACGAGCGCCTGCGTCTCATCGCTAACGTTAGCCGCGGTCATGAATAAACCGCTCTTAAATGAACCGTTAGCTGTGAAGTGTTAGCGTTAGCCACAGAGTTCACAGTTTTAGTGACACGCCTCTTCACTTCCTGTTTGCTTCAGAACGACGACGACGACGAAGAGGACGACGAAGAAGCAACGTCCAGCGAAGAATCCAGCCAATCAGAGTCCGACTGAGGCCCAGGAGCCAATCGGAGTCCGACTGAGGCCCAGGAGCCAATCGGAGTCCGACTGAGGCCCAGGAGCCAATCAAAGAGCAGCTCAGAGTCCCATTGACCGCCCCTTTGCTCCTCATCTCTGATTGGACGCTCCTCTCTGCTCCTCGTCTCTGATTGGACGCTCCTCTCTGCTCCTCGTCTCTGATTGGACGCTCCTCTCTGCTCCTCGTCTCTGATTGGACGTCCTCTCGGCTCCTCGTCTCTGATTGGACGCTCCTCTCGGCTCCTCGTCTCTGATTGGACGCTCCTCTCTGCTCCTCGTCTCTGATTGGACGTCCTCTCGGCTCCTCGTCTCTGATTGGACGCTCCTCTCTGCTCCTCGTCTCTGATTGGACACTCCTTTCTGCTCCTCGTCTCTGATTGGACAGTTGTTTGAGTTTCATGGCGTTTTATTGTGTTTTTTCTTGTTTTGATTGACAGGGGGCGGGGTTTGTACAGTGGAACAGGAAGTTGTCATCAGTTGTTGCCGTTGGTAAAAATGCACAGCTGAAATAAATGCACTTTTCTCACTCGGTGTCTTTTCTCTG
>CM033631.1:41818914-41911414 GCA_019453435.1 Rhinogobius similis | reverse complement strand
ATTGTGCACAGCTTCCCCTGCGCCCCCTGCAGGCTTTACCTGGGAGTGTGACACATCTTTGTGATGTGATTACACTGAACCAAAAAGAGCTAATGCTAATGAGCCAGTTAGCTTTAGTTAGCTTCAGAGTTAGCTTTAAAGTTAGCTTTAGAGTTAGCATTAGAGTTAGCTTCAGAATTAGCTTTATAATTAGCTCCAAAGTTAGATTCAGAGTTAGCATCAGTTAGCTTTAGAGGTAGCATTAGAGTTACCTTCAGAATTTGCTTCAGAGTGAGCTTCAGAGTTAGTATTATAGTTAGCTCCAGAGTTAGCTTTAGGGTTAGCTTTATAATTAGCTCCAGAGTTAGCTTCAGATTTGCTTCAGAGCTAGCTTTAGATTTAGCTTCAGACATAGCTTCAGAGTTAGCTTTAGAGTTAGCTTCAGAGTTAGCATTAGAGTTAGCTTTAGAGTGAGCTTTACAGTTAGCTTTAGAGTTAGCTTCAGAATTAGCTTTAGAGTTAGCTTTAGAGTTAGCATTAGAGTTAGCTTCAGAATTAGCTTGATAATTAGCTCCAAAGTTAGATTCAGAGTTAGCATCAGTTAGCTTTAGAGGTAGCATTAGAGTTACCTTCACAATTAGCTTTAGAGTTAGCTTCAGAGTTAGCTTCAAAGGTAGCTTCAGAGTTAGCTTCAGAGTTAGCTTTAGAATTAGCTTCAGAGTTAGCTTCAGAGTTAGATCCATAGATAGCTTCAGAGTTAGCTTTAGAATTAGCTTTAGAGCTAGCTTATAGTTAGCTTTAGAGTTAGCTTTAGAGTTAGCTTTAGAGTTAGCTTTAGAGTTAGCATTAGAGTTAGCTTCAGAGTTAGCTATATAATTACCCTTAGAGTTAGCTTCAGAGTTAGCTTAAGAGTTAGCTCCAGAGTTAGCTTAAGAGTTAGCTCCAGAGTTAGCTCCAGAGTTAGCTTCAGAGTTAACATTAGAGTTAGCTTCAGAATTAGCTTTAGAGTTAGCTTATAGTTAGCTTTAGAGTTAGCTTTAGAGTTAGCTTTAGAGTCAGCTTTAGAGTTAGCATTAGAGTTAGCATTAGAGTTAGCTTCAGAATTAGCTTTAGGGTTAGCTTTAGAGTTAGCATTAGAGTTAGCTTCAGAATTAGCTTTAGAGTTAGCTTTAGAATTAGCTTTAGAGTTAGCTTTAGAGTTAGCTTTAGAGTTAGCTTTAGAATTAGCTTTAGAGATAGCTTTAAAGTTAGCTACAGAGTTAGCTTTAGACTTAGCTCCAAAATTAACTTTACTGTTAGTTCCAGAATTAGCTTTAGAGTTAGCTTCAAAGATAGCTTCAGAATTAGCTTTAGAGATAGCTTTAGAGTTAGCTCCAGAGTTAGCTTCAGAGTTAGTGTTAGACTTAGCTCGAGAGTTAGCTTTAGAGTTAGCTTCAGAATTAGCTTTAGAGCTAGCTTTAGAGTTAGCATTAGAGTTAGCTTCAGAATTAGCTTTAGAGCTAGCTTCAGAGTTAGCTTAAGAGTTAGCTTCAGAATTAGCTTTAGAGCTAGCTTCAGAGTTAGCATTAGAGTTAGCATTAGAGTTAGCTTCAGAATTAGCTTTAGAGTTAGCTTTAGAATTAGCTTTAGAGATAGCTTTAGAGTTAGCTCCAGAGTTAGCTTAAGAGTTAGCATTAGTTAGCTTTAGAGCTAACTTCAGAGTTAGCTTCAGAGTTAGCATTAGAATTAGCTCCAGAGTTAGCTTTAGAGTTAGCTTCAGAGTTAGCTTCAGAGTTAGCGTTAGAGTTAGCTCCAGAGTTAGCTTTAGAGTTAGCTTTAAAGTTAGCTTCAGAGTTAGCTTCAGAGTGAGCTTCAGAGTTAGCGTTAGAGTTAGCTCCAGAGTTAGCTTCACAGTTATCTTTAGAGTTAGCTTTAAAGTTAGCTTTAGAGTTAGCATTACAGTTAGCATTAGAGTTAGCATTAGAGTTAGCTTTAGAATTAGCTACAGAGTTAGCATTAGACTTCGCTCCTAAATTAACTTTAGAGTTAGCTCCAGAATTAGCTTTAGAGATAGCTTCAGAGTTAGCTTTAAAGTTAGCTTCAGAGTGAGCTTCAGCGTTAGAGTTAGCTCCAGAGTTAGCATTAGAGTTAGTTCCAGAGTTAGCTCCAGAGTTAGCGTTAGAGTTAGCTTTGGAGAAAGCATTAGAGTAAGCTTCAGAGTTAGCTTAAGAGTTAGCTTTAGAGTTAGCTCCAGAGTTAGCTCCAGAGTTATCTCGAGAGTTAGCTCCAGAGTTAGCTTCAAAGTTAGCTTCAGATTGAGCTTCAGAGTTAGCGTTATAGTTAGCTCCAGAGTTAGCTTTAGAGTTAGCATTAGAGTTAGCTTCAGAATTAGCTTTAGAGTTAGCTTCAGAGTTAGCATTAGAGTTAGCTTCAGAATTAGCTTTAGGGTTAGCTTTAGAGTTAGCATTAGAGTTAGCTTCAGAATTAGCTTTAGAGTTAGCTCCAGAGTTAGCATTAGAGTTAGTTCCAGAGTTAGCTCCAGAGTTAGCGTTAGAGTTAGCTTTGGAGAAAGCATTAGAGTAAGCTTCAGAGTTAGCATTAGTTAGCTTCAGAATTAGCTTTAGAGTTAGCTTCAGAGTTAGCTCCAGATTTAGCTTTAGAGTTAGCTTTAGAGTTAGCTTTAGAGCTAGCTTCAAAGTTAGCTTCAGAGTGAGCTTCAGAGTTAGCGTTAGAGTTAGCTCCAGAGTTAGCTTCACAGTTATCTTTAGAGTTAGCTTTTAAGTTAGCTTTAGAGTTAGCATTACAGTTAGCTCCAGAATTAGCTTTAGAGTTAGCTTCAGAGTTAGCTTTAAAGTTAGCTTCAGAGTGAGCTTCAGCGTTAGAGTTAGCTCCAGAGTTAGCATTAGAGTTAGTTCCAGAGTTAGCTCCAGAGTTAGCGTTAGAGTTAGCTCCAGAGTTAGCTTTAGAGTTAGCATTAGAGTTAGCTTCAGAGTTAGCATTAGTTAGCTTTAGAGCTAACTTCAGAGTTAGCTTTACGGTTAACTCTAGAGTTAGCTTCAAAGTTAGCTTCAGAGTGAGCTTCAGCGTTAGCGTTAGCTCCAGAGTTAGCGTTAGAGTTAGCTTTAGAGTTACCATTAGAGTTAGCTTCATTGTTTGCTTATGAATTAGCTTTAGAGTTAGCTTTAGAGTTAGATCCAGAGTTAGAATTGGATTAGTTTACAGTTAGCTTTACAGTTAGCTCCAAAGTTAGCTTCAGAGTCAGCTTCGGAGTTAGCTCCAGAGTTAGCTCTAGAGTTAGCTCCAGAGTTAGCTCCAGAGTTAGCTTCAGAATTAGCTTTAGAATTAGGAATTAGCTACAGAGTTAGCTTTAGACTTAGCTCCAAAATTAACTTTACAGTTAGCTCCAGAATAAGCTTTAGAGTTAGCTCCAGAGTTAGCTCCAGAGTTAGCATTAGTTAGATTTAGAGCTAGCTTCAGAGTAAGCTTTTAAGGTAGCTTTAAGGCTAGCTTCAGAGTTAGCTCCAGAGTTAGCTCCAGAGTTAGCTGCAGAGTTAGCTCCAGAGTTAGCTCCAGAGTTAGCTGCAGAGTTAGCTCCAGAGTTAGCTCCAGAGTTAGCTCCAGAGTTAGCTCCAGAGTTAGCTCCAGAGTTAGCTCCAGAGTTATCTTTAGAGTTATCTTTAGAGTTGTCTTCAGACTGGTCTTTTTGGGCTCTTTTCACAGAACGAGGCACAAATGGAGGAGAAAGGGCTCGTTTTGAAGAGGACGAGTGGGAGAACAAGGAGAGAACAAGCAATCCAGTCTGATGGGGTTGGATTGTTTTGTTCTCTTTATCATAAATTATTATTTTTTTACTATTCAAAATGACATTTGCAAAACTAGATTAATCAAACCATGATTGACATCCACAGTCTGAACAATTAATCATTTAGTGCTTTTTTAAGCTCCTTTCTTTACCTGTTTACCCTGTGTTTCTCTTTTGGGTTGTTCTGTGGCAGGAAATGAAAGCAATAAATGTTTTGTAGGAAAAACAAACCTTTCCACCAATATAAAGCCTGCCTTTGTTTCCTCCACAGGAAAGAATGTGAAAAGAACCTCAAACTCTGTCACTTTCACTACAAGTGAAATTCACCTTTTCAAACTGGCTTTTAAAGGATTAAAGTTGTATTGTTTATTTAATTAAAATTGTGTGTCTGATTAGGACAGGGATAGATCTTTAGATTGAGATGAAAACAAAAGTATGAGCAAAAATGTATCTATGGTGGTTTTAAAGAGGGTTTTATAACTGGACATTTGTCTGAATCCACAGTGACTTGTGCTCGTGTGTAGACGCTCCTGAGTCAAACAGCTGTGTCTGTGTCAGTGGCTCCAGGGCTCCTCCTTTGCTCACAGCAGCAGTAGTTCTGATGGGGCTTGGTGGCTCCTCCTTTGCTCACAGCAGCAGTAGTTCTGATGGGGCTTGGTGGCTCCTCCTTTGCTCACAGCAGCAGTAGTTCTGATGGGGCTTGGTGGCTCCTCCTTTGCTCACAGCAGCAGTAGTTCTGATGGGGCTTGGTGGCTCCTCCTTTGCTCACAGCAGCAGTAGTTCTGATGGGGCTTGGTGCACACAGGGGCTGAGAGCATGTGGCTCTGTGCTGCAGGAGCTTGTTCTCAGCTGCTGTCCTTTGGCCAGTGTCTGTGTGATGTCTGCTGTTGTTCTGGTGATGAGGAGGACTGACAGCAGAGGCACAGCTCAGAGGAGAACAGGGGATTGTCTCCAGAAGAAGAATGAAGGTCCCAGTTGAACATGTTTGGGCTGAAACATGAGTGCAGTTCCACAGCTCCAGACTGGACTCTTCAGGATCTGCTTTAATAATAACTCTGTTCAGTGATGGACACAGCTGTGGACCACAGTCTGAGGACTCTGCTGTCCAAGGATCAGGAAACAGTTACACACAAACACACAACACTGAGCTTCATATTTGTGCTGAGGACTCAGTTTCCCATCATGCATCGTGTCTTGTTCACAGGTTAAATAAGTCTGTGTCAAATGGAGTTAATTCAACACTTACACTTTCTGAGTCCTGGTTTTAACCTCTGAGCTCCAGCATGATCCAGTCTGAAACACATGACATCAGTCTGAAACACACGAGTCTGAAACACACGAGTCTGAAACACACGAGTCTGAAACACACGAGTCTGAAACACACGAGTCTGAAACACATGAGTCTGAAACACACGAGTCTGAAACACATGACATCAGTCTGAAACACATGAGTCTGAAACACACGAGTCTGAAACACACGAGTCTGAAACACACGAGTCTGAAACACACGAGTCTGAAACACATGACATCAATAATAAAAGTGAAGTCATAAGGAGCTCTGTGATTGGTTCTCAGGTTGTTCTAACCAATCACAGAGCTCCTTATTACTTCTTCATTATTTCCTTGCCTTTATCCAGGACCAGGAGCGCCCTGGAAAAGCTCATCACAGAAGCTCATAGAGTTTGAAAAGGATTTCCTAAAAGGATTTGGAAATGTATAAAGGTTCCTTTGGTCTTCTGATGATTCAGTATTTGAAGGTTCTTATTTCAGACCAGAGGACAATGAACCGGGACGAGGGGCCTTTTTACTCTCACACACCTGGGACACGTCCTAAAGGAGTCGGACTGCAGATGGCGCTGTAGGAAAACCTGACCAAAACCTGTACAGATCAGCTGACAAGACACGTCACAGCGACATGGAGTGACTCTGATGAAGAGAGTGAGCCGTCCAAACTGTCAGAACAAACACTGGTCTGAAAGAAGAACCTTCAAATGTGCATCGAGTCATTTTTATTAAATCCACTTTTAAAAACTCAAAGTATTTGGGAAATTATTTATCAAATGTTAAATATTAAACAATAATAGGTTTGGTTCAAGCAGCTGAGCTCAGCACAAACAATACCTGGATTAAACCTGGACTAAACCTGGATTAAACCTGGACTAAACCTGGATTAAACCTGGATTAAACCTGGACTAAACCTGGATTAAACCTGGACAAAACCTGGACTAAACCTGGACTAAACCTGGACTAAACCTGGACTAAACCTGGATTAAACCTGGATTAAACCTGGACTAAACCTGGACTAAACCTGGACTAAACCTGGATTAAACCTGGATTAAACCTGGACTAAACCTGGATTAAACCTGGACTAAACCTGGATTAAACCTGGACAAAACATGGACTAAACATGGACTAAACCTGGACTAAACCTGGACTAAACCTGGATTAAACCTGGATTAAACCTGGACTAAACCTGGACTAAACCTGGACTAAACCTGGATTAAACCTGGATTAAACCTGGACTAAACCTGGACTAAACCTGGACAAAACCTGGACTAAACCTGGACTAAACCTGGACTAAACCTGGACTAAACCTGGATTAAAAGTGGACTAAACCAGGCCCTGAACCAGGTCCCATCCTGGTCTAAACCTGGACTAAACCTGGATTAAACCTGGACTAAACCTGGACTAAACCTGGACTAAACCTGGACTAAACCTGGACTAAACCTGGACTAAACCTGGATTAAACCTGGATTAAACCTGGACTAAACCTGGACTAAACCTGGACTAAACCTGGATTAAACCTGGATTAAACCTGGACTAAACCTGGACTAAACCTGGACAAAACCTGGACTAAACCTGGATTAAAAGTGGACTAAACCAGGCCCTGAACCAGGTCCCATCCTGGTCTAAACCTGGACTAAACCTGGATTAAACCTGGACTAAACCTGGACTAAACCTGGACTAAACCTGGACTAAACCTGGACTAAACCTGGACTAAACCTGGACTAAACCTGGACTAAACCTGGACTAAACCTGGACTAAACCTGGACTAAACCTGGATTAAAAGTGGACTAAACCAGGCCCTGAACCAGGTCCCATCCTGGTCTAAACCTGGATCTAAACTGGCCTCAGTGAAGCTCAGACCGAGGACCAAAAGAAGAAAGAAGCATCAGACGACAAAGACACAAAACAAGATTCAACCATGGTCTTCTTCATCAAGAAATGAGCCTCAAACCTCAGAGACTTTATTTAAATAGTTTTTTACAGAATAAAGATGAAAAAGAATGAACACAACTAGAAGACAGCTTTCTTTTTTAAATCTAACATGTCCAGCAGCTGATATTGTCCTTTTATCAAATGTTGGATAAAAAGGACTAAAAGAAAAAGTCCAGTGGCCAAAGCCAAGTGTTGAAGCTCCTCCAGTAAAAGGACTCAGGACTTACTGGACCATTTTACAGTTTTGTTTTTGATGAAGAGATGAACAGTTGGTGTCTGTCCTCTGACCACGCCCCCGTGTCCCCCTCAGGTCAAGGGTTCATCCTCATTCATCCTGTCCTCATTTATTATATCCTTTAGTGTAAATGTCTCCTGGTGCTGTGAATGAGCCGTGTCTATAAACACTGAGACCTGCATCAGACACAGGTTTATCTGGATGTGTTTGTGTTTGTCCCCATCTCTATCAAATAAAGAAATAAATGTAATCAATCAAAATAATAACTACCATCTGCAGTGTTTTCTTTCATTTGAGGATATATCAACAGCTTAGAAAATAAGAAAATCCATGAATTATTTATGTTTAAAACGTTCTAAATGTTTATTTTGAAAAGCCAGTTCCAGGATGATCATGTGACAAGCAACAACCGACTGCACAAACAGAAATAGAAAAAGACAAGAGAATAGACTTCAAAGGGAGTCTAAAACTGTCTTCTTCATGAAGATATGTCTTTAAATATCTTTATGAACTAAAGAAAATACACAGTAGAATGTTATTTTTAATGTATATATATTTTTGTATTTTAGCCATAGGAACTCTCTCACACTAGATGAACTGTGTGCCTGGAGGAACTCTCTCACACTAGATGAACTGTGTGCCTGGAGGAACTCTCTCACACTAGATGAACTGTGTGCCTGGAGGAACTCTCTCACACTAGATGAACTGTGTGCCTGGAGGAACTCTCTCACACTAGATGAACTGTGTGCCTGGAGGAACTCTCTCACACTAGATGATCCACCTTCCTTCCTCCTGATGGTTCTGGTCCAGATGGACGTGTCAGTCCTGGTCCATCTGCGTCTGTGGGAGGAGGATCTCTCCTTCATGTGGTTCTCCTGAGGTTTAGACTTTTCCCACAGGGCGTCATGTCCTCAAGAATGCTGCTTCTCTTGGTTCTCTCCCTGGTCTCCCCCTCCCTTGTGTGTCATGTGTCTCCTCCTACCGGGGCGTGGCCTCTCCAGCTTGCAGTCCTCACGTCTGGTTCCAATCATCATCATCAGTTCCTGTAGAAGAGGAGCAGCTCCACAGCCACTCCTCCCCAGTTTGTTCTATATACAGTTGTTATCTACTCGCCTCATACCTGCCTTTACTGTCATCCTCTGCTCGTGACACAGGGTTTTCTGCAGTTTTTCCTTGAGATAAGGAGGGTCAAGGCCAGGGGGCGCTCTGGGACAGTTATCCATTTGCTGATATTTTTTGATTATTGACCAATGACTCTTTCATTGTCGCCCTCGAGGAAACTGTGGCCTTGAGTTGGGCGTTTTGAAAATACATTTTATTGAATTGAAATGGGACGGATGAACGAAAGAATGACTTTGGGGTTTGAACTGTGCATGTGCCTGGAGCGATACGCCCTCTGCTGGTCAGTGCATACTTTTCATTTGAACTGGAAGGATTTAACCAAACTTTTTGTAAAAACTAGAGTGGATTCAGTGGAACTAAAGTGTTAATTCAGAACAATGAAAGGACTGACATATAACTTATCGTCTGTGATCAGCGCATTATTTCTGTCATTTCCTGAATTATTATCAGTAATAATTTTTTTTGTCTATAAATAAAAATATCATGAAAAAAAGGTATTTTAGAATGAGAATATTTTGCAAACAAAATAAATGATCAGTTTGCTCTGTGGTCTTTCATTTTACTTTAAGACAACATTTATTGAACTGAACTACACGGTCAATACCAAACTGTTACAAACTACAGTATTATCTGATGTTTACCTGTAAATAACACTCTTAGGTGTTGATCATCGTAGTGAGAGTGGTCCATACCTGAGAGTGTCCAGTGTGCAGTGGGGGTCCTCCTGTAGAGCAGACAGGAGCTTTACTCCTGTGTCTCCTGGATGGTTGTAGCTCAGGTCCAGTTCTCTCAGATGGGAGGGGTTGGACCTCAGAGCTGAGGCCAGAGAAGCACAGCCTTCCTCTGAGACCAGACAACCTGACAGTCTGAGGACACATGATTGGAATCAGTCACTTCACTAATAACTCCATACTTCAATTAAGACATATAACTGGTTATGTGTGTAATGATAGTGAATAATATTAACCCCTCTGACCTGAGCTGTTCCAGTTTACAGTGAGGACTCTTCAGTCCAACAGACAACATCTTCAGCCCTGAGTCCTTCAAGTCGTTGTGACTGAGGTCCAGGACTCTCAGACTAGAGGACTGGGAGCTGAGGACTGAGGACAGAGCTTCACAGCTTCTCTCTGACAGGTTACAGCTGCTCAGTCTGGAGACAGAAAACATTGTTTATGTAGAAGTTGAATCAAACCGTCCTCTGTTAAACAAAGGTGACTCACAGAGCTTTGTTGGAGGCCTTGACCACTGGCAGCAGCCTCAGGAGAGCCTCCTCTGAAGCACAGTATTTCTTCAGCTCAAACTGGTCCAGATCTTCTTCTGATGACAGTAAGATGAAGGCCAGAGCTGACCACTGAGCAGGAGACAGTCCACCTTCAGACAGACGTCCTGAACTCAGGTACTGTTGGATCTGCTCCACCAGAGAACGCTCATTCAGTTCATTCAGACAGTGGAGCAGGTTGATGCTCCTCTCTGCAGACACATCCTCACTCAGCTTCTTCTTGATGTACTTAGCTGTATCCTGATTGGTCTGGGAGCTACTTCCTGTCTGTGTCAGCAGACCTTGTAGAAGGCTCTGATTGGTCGGCAGTGAAAGACCCAGGAGGAAGCGGAGGAGCAAGTCCAGGTGTCCATTTGGACTCTGTAAGGCCTGGTCCACAGCTGTCTGGTGAAGATGATTTAGTTTTCTTTTCACACTGAATAGTGTAGACCACTGTGTTTTGTCTGAGAGCAGGTTGATCCCAGTGTTGATGAAGGTCTGATGGACATGAAGAGCAGCCAGAAACTCCTGCACACTCAGGTGGATGAAGCAGTAGACCTTGTCCTGGTACAGGCCTGGCTCCTCTCTAAAGACCTGTGTGAACACTCCGGAGTACACTGAGGCCGCTGCAGCGTCCAGCCCACACTCGCTCAGGTCATCATCGTAGAAGATCAGGTTTCCTTTCTGCAGCTGCTCAAAGGCCAGTTTTCCTAGAGACTCCACCATCTTCCTGGTCTCTGGACTCCAGTGAAGGTCTGTCTCAGATCCTCCTTCATACTTGATGTTCTTGACTTTGGCCTGAACCACCAGGAAGTGGATGTACATCTGAGTCAGGGTCTTGGGCAGCTCTCCTCTCTCTCTGCTTTTCAGCACATGCTCCAGGACTGTGGAGAGGATCCAGCAGAAGACTGGCATGTGGCACATGATGTGGAGGCTGCGGACGCTCTTGATGTGGGAGATGATTGTGTCGTCTGTGAACCTCTTCCTGAAGTACTGCTCCTTCTGCGGGTCGGTGAACCCTCTGACCTCTGTCACCATGGAGACGCACTCAGCAGGGATCTGATTGGCCGCCGCGGGGCGCGTGGTTATCCAGAGGCGAGCGGAGGGAAGCAGGCTCCCCCTGATGAGGTTCACCAGCAGCACGTCCACAGAGGCGGGCTCTGTGGGGTCAGTCAGGACCCGGGTTTGTCTGAAGTCCAGAGGAAGTCTGCACTCGTCCAGACCGTCCAGGATGAAGAGCACCTGGAGCTGGTGGAAGCTGCAGAGACCTTTGGATGGACTGAAGAAGTGCTGCAGCAGCTGCTCCAGGCTGAACTGTGTGTCTCTGAGAACATTGAGCTCTCTGAACGTGAACGGGAACAGCAGCTGGAGCTCCTGGTGGGCCCGGCCTTCAGCCCAGTCCAGACTGAACTTCTGAGTCAGCACTGTTTTCCCCACGCCGGCCACGCCCTTCGTCAGCACCGCTCTGATTGGCTCTGGTGGATGTGGGCGGGGCTTAAACATGTCTTCACAGGTGATGGTCTTCTCCGGAGCGGCTGCTCTCCTGGACGCGCTCTCCATGTGTCTGACCTCGTGCTCCTGGTTGACCTCTGAGGCCCCGCCCTCTGTGATGTAGAGCTCTGTGTAGATCTGGGTCAGGGGGGCGGAGTCTCCCGCTTTAGCCACGCCCTCAAACACACGGCTGAACCTCCGCTGCAGATCAGACTTCAGTTCATCTCTCCAAACTCCAACAGCAGTCCCTGAATGTGAAGAACAGAATGGTGTGAGTGGAGTCTCAGGGTGAGCTCTGGATCAGGCTCTAGAGACCGACAGATCATAGAATCACTGAGTCACAAACAGAACAGGACCAGTGTCTCTGGTTCCACCTTCAGATTCTCTGGAGCAGAAATCACTGGCTCCATGTTGAGTTTGATCCTGATTCTTGAGTGAAACACGTGGACAGAGTTTAGAAGGTGCTGCTTCCTTTGTGTCTAAAGATCTGATCTGAGAGTTCTTACTGTTCTTCAGGCGCTGGACCAGAGGCTCCTGGTCCATCCTCTTCAGGAAGTCCAGGGCGATGTTCAGGACCTCTGCGCTCGGCTCCTCCTCCTCGCTCTCGGAGCATTCTGGGTAATCTGAGGCCAGGAGCCTGTGGAGCCTCTGCAGCTGCTGTTGGACAAACCTCAGGACGTCCTGCTCCAGACGCTGGGACCAAAGAGACACAACAGGACAGTGTGAGACCCACAGAGAGGACCTCAGGGGGGAGACAGGGGGGAGACCCACAGAGAGGACCTCAGGGGGGAGACAGGGGGGAGACAGGGGGAGACCCACAGAGAGGACCTCAGGGGGGAGACAGGGGGGAGACAGGGGGAGACCCACAGAGAGGACCTCAGGGGGGAGACAGGGGGGAGACAGGGGGAGACCCACAGAGCCCCCAGAGAGGACCACAGGGGGGAGACAGGGGGGAGACAGGGGGGAGACAGGGGGAGACCCACAGAGAGGACTCTCAGAGGGAGACAGGGGAGACAGGGGAGACAGGGGGAGACAGGGGGGAGACCCACAGAGAGGACCTCAGAGGGGAGACAGGGGGAGACAGGGGGAGACAGGGGGGAGACCCACAGAGAGGACCTCAGGGGGGAGACAGGGGGAGACAGGGGAGACCCACAGAGCTCCCAGAGAGGACCTCAGGGGGAGACAGGGGAGACAGGGGGAGACCCACAGAGCCCCAGAGAGGACCTCAGGGGGGAGACAGGGGGAGACAGGGAGACCCACAGAGCCCCCAGAGAGGACCTCAGGGGGGAGACAGGGGGAGACAGGGGGAGACAGGGGGAGACCCACAGAGAGGACCTCAGAGGGGAGACAGGGGGAGACAGGGGGAGACCCACAGAGCCCCCAGAGAGGACCTCAGGGGGGAGACAGGGGGGAGACAGTGTGAGACCCACAGAGCCCCAGAGAGGACCTCAGGGGGGAGACAGGGGGGAGACAGTGTGAGACCCACAGAGCCCCAAAGAGGACCTCAGGGGGGAGACAGGGGAACAGGGGAGACCCACAGAGCCCCAGAGAGGACCTCAGGGGAGACAGGGGAGACTCCACAGAGCCCCCAGAGAGGACCTCAGGGGGGAGACCCACAGAGCCCCCAGAGAGGACCATAGGGGGGAGAAAGGGGGGAGACAGGGGAGACCCACAGAGCCCCCAGAGAGGACCTCAGGGGGGAGACAGGGGAGACCCACAGAGCCCCCAGAGAGGACCTCAGGGGGAGACAGGGAGACCCACAGAGCCCCCAGAGAGGACCTCAGGGGGGAGACAGGGGAGACCCACAGAGCCCCCAGAGAGGACCTCAGGGGGGAGACAGGGGAGACCCACAGAGCCCCCAGAGAGGACCTCAGGGGGGAGACAGGGGAGATCCACAGAGCCCCCAGAGAGCCCCCAGAGAGGACCTCAGGGGGGAGACAGGGGGATACCCACAGAGCCCCCAGAGAGGACCTCAGGGGGGAGACAGGGGAGACCCACAGAGCCCCCAGAGAGGACCTCAGGGGGGAGACAGGGGGAGACCCACAGAGCCCCCAGAGAGGACCTCAGGGGGGAGACAGGGGGGAGACAGTGTGAGACCCACAGAGCCCCCAGAGAGGACCTCAGGGGGGAGACAGGGGAGACCCACAGAGCCTCTAGAGAGGACTACAGGGGGGAGACAGGGGGGATACCCACAGAGCCCCAAGAGAGGACCTCAGGGGGGAGACAGGGGGAGACCCACAGAGGCCCCAGAGAGGACCTCAGGGGGAGACAGGGGGGAGACAGGAGGAGACCCACAAAGCCCCCAGAGAGGACCTCAGGGGGGAGACAGGGGGGGGACAGGGGGAGACCCACAGAGCCCCCAGAGAGGACCTCAGGGGGGAGACAGGGGGAGACCCACAGAGCCCCCAGAAAGGACCTGCAAGGGGGGAGACAGGGGGAGACCCACAGAGCCCCCAGAGAGGACCTCAGGAGGGACACAGGGGGGACACATGGGGGACACAGGAGGGACACAGGGGGGACTCACGGTGAATATCAGCTCCAGCGGGGCCTCCGTCCTGGGCTCTGGGTCTGGATCTCTGTCAGAGACAGAACAGGTGAGTCCACAGACACTTTTAAATGAACAATGACTCACAAACGGAGCAGAGCGCCCCCTGCTGTCCTGCGGCTAAACCACACCCGCTCAGACCCCAGAGGCTCCTCACCCGAGAGAACGCCCCGCTCCAGATTTAAAGTTCCAGGGCAGGTCCTTGGACCGGTGGCTGGTCACAGACTCACAGCGAGGCCCTGGGTCTGGATCCAAGCTCCTCCTGAAACAGAACAGACCTGATCATGTGACTCAGACAGGACTAAACACGTGTGAACACTACACTGCCCCGGGACGTGGAGTGCACCTGTGTGTTCTGTGTGGAACATGTTTGTGCCTCGTTGGTGTTGGGTCTGGGCGGAGCATAAAGTCATGTGGGCGGGGCTCGGGTTCGGACATGTTTTATTCATGTGCTTTTATCTCCCTCACATTGTGATGTCACCGTTCTTCAAACCACTGAGTCCCCTTTAACCTTCAACAAGAAATACAGACTAAAGCTTTAGAGCAGACTCTGCACTTTCATTTAGCTTTTTACGACGTCAGAAATAATTACCAGAAACACTTTATTAAAGCCTTGTTTTATCTTTGGCTCATTTTGTCCCAGTCTAGAGTTTTTATACCACACCATTTTCGTCGCTTTATCCAGGGCCGGGTCACGGGGGCAGCAGTCTGAGCAGGGACCCCAGACACCTTCTCCAGCTCCTCCAGAGGATCCCGAGGCGCTCCCAGGCCACAGACACAGTCCCTCCAGTGTGTCCCGGGGCCTCCTCCTGTGGGACATGAACTCCTCCCGAGGGAGGCGTCAGGAGGCTCCGGAGCAGATGCTGAGCCTCAGCTGCTCCTCTGGACGTGGAGGAGCAGCAGCTCTACTCCGAGCTCCTCTAGTGTGACTGAGCTCCTCTGTCTCTGAGGGAGCGCCCCCTGGAGGAGGAGCTCATGTCTGAGGGAGGCCCCGCCCCCCGGAGGAGGAGCTCATGTCGACGCTTGTGTCTGGACCTGGTCCTTTGGGTCATTAAAGCTCATGACCAGGTGAAGAGGAACAGACTGAGGTGAATCCAGAGCTTTGTCTTTGACTCAGCTCTTTCTTCACCACAACAGGGCCGCACCTGTCACCACAACGGTCCCATACACGGCTGCACCTGTCACCACAACGGTCCCATACACGGCTGCACCTGTCACCACAACAGTCCCATACAGGGCCGCACCTGTCACCACAACGGTCCCATACAGGGCTGCACCTGTCACTCTCACGCTCCATCCTTATCTCTGAACAAGAACTGAACTCCTCTGAACTCCTCCCCTTGAGCAGGACTCTCCCCCTGGAGAGGGTGAGACACCTTTGTCCGGTCGAGGACCAGGGCCTCGTGTTTGGAGCTTCAGCCTCGACTCAAACGTCCCAGAGGCAGGTCCTGTTTGAAGAAGCTTCAGGACGACATCATCTGCAGCAGAGATGATCCTGTGGTCCTCAAACTGGACACCCTCCAGGCCCTGACCTCTGACCCCGCCCTCCAGGCCCTGACCTCTGACCCCGGCCTCCAGGCCCTGACCTCTGACCCCGCCCTCCAGGCCCTAACCTCTGACCCCACCCTCCAGGCCCTGACCTCTGACCCCGCCCTCCAGGCCCTAACCTCTGACCCCACCCTCCAGGCCCTGACCTCTGACCCCGCCCTCCAGGCCCTGACCTCTGACCCCACCCTCCAGGCCCTGACCTCTGACCCCGCCCTCCAGGCCCTGACCTCTGACCCCACCCTCCAGGCCCTGACCTCTGACCCCGCCCTCCAGGCCCTGACCTCTGACCCCGCCCTCCAGGCCCTGACCTCTGACCCCACCCTCCAGGCCCTGACCTCTGACCCCACCCTCCAGGCCCTGACCTCTGACCCCGCCCTCCAGGCCCTGACCTCTGACCCCACCCTCCAGGCCCTGACCTCTGACCCCGCCCTCCAGGCCCTGACCTCTGACCCCGCCCTCCAGGCCCTGACCTCTGACCCCGCCCTCCAGGCCCTGACCTCTGACCACGCCCTCCAGACCCTGACCCCGCCCTCCAGGCCCTGACCCCGCCCTCCAGGCCATGACTGTGTCTAGAAATGGTAAATGGTAAATGGTCACAAATATATATCTCTTTTCCACCTTCGAGGCTCAAAGTGCTTTACATCAAAGAACCGTTCACTCATCCACTCACATTCACACAGTCCACAGACACTGAAATGTCCATGAAACTTATGAACAGAACCAGTGACAGGGCGGCCCTGGCAGAGTCCAACATGAACAGGTCTGACTCACTGCAGCAGCTCCTGCTCCGGTCGTACAGGGACAGCCCTGAGCAAAGGGCCCCGGGCCCCACACTCCAGAGCGCCCCCCACAGGGCGAACGCTCCAGATCCACAAAGCACCTGTGACTGAGGCAAACTCCCATGAACCCTGGAGCCCCCGATGGAGAGTCTGGACTGACACAGAAGTCCAATAACTGAACACTTCCTCCCGATTACCCCTCTCCAGGTGTCACTGGCGCAGGGACGCGACTCTCTCGTTCACCTGGTGAACTCCAACACGTGGAGCTGAGCTGTGGGGCCCACACCATCCTCTCCCCGCGGGACACGCCCGAGAAATGGAGCGTCCAGCCCCTCTCAAGAAAACGGGTTCCAGAGCCCGGGCTGTGCTGGAGGTGAGGCCGACTATATCTAGTCGGTAACGCTCGACGTCCCGCACGAGCTCAGGCTCCTCCCCCAGAGAGGTGACATTCCATGTCCCAACAGCTACAACAGCTAGTCACTGTGACTGGGTCGCCAAGGCACCGCCCACTGCTCTTTGCACCCGGCCCCTACGGTCTCCTCTGCAGGTGGTGAGCCCACAGGAGGTCGGACCCACGTCATCCTTTCGGACTGAGCCCCGCGGGCAAAGGCCCGGCCACCAGGCGCTCGCATAAGAGCCCCGACCCCAGGCCCGGCTCCAGGGCGGGGCCCCGGCTGTACCACACCGGGCGACGTCACGATCCTTGATATTGAACTGTCCATAAGGGTTTGTTGAACTGTATTTAGGACCTGTCTGCCATGGGACCCTACAGGGGCGTAATGCCCCGGGCAACAGGATCATTCAGGCCACACCCCCCACCAGGGTAAGGTGGCAGTTCAAGGGGGAGGAGAGTTTTAATTTGACTTTTTATTTCATCACTGTGAAACTTTCATGGATCCAAACATCACTCAACGTACAATTTATGCAACAGTTAAATGTTAAGTATTTTTGAGTGTCTTGCTCATTGACCAAAGGTGCAGCTCAAATGAAGAGAGACTGAGCAGCTGTTTTTTTATCGATGATTGAAATGATGTCGACTGAGATGAATCATGAGTCAAACTGAGACACAACTGTGTGAAAATGATGTGGAAAATGTGTCAATTTAGTGCAAACACTTTAGTCCAAATGTGTTCCACCAGGATCCTCAAACGGCTTCAGCTTCAGCTTCATTTGACTCCAATTTAGTCAAAACCACTCATGGATTCATGGAAGAATAATCGCTCGAGGAATCGATACCAAACAATGGTCAGTGTCAGCTGTGGTTTTTAAAGCTGAGGGTTTTGTTCATTTGATCCAGGTGTGACTTCAGTTCAGGCGACTCTGGTTCAGTCCAACATTCAAGCTTTTATTTAAATTCTTCTCTTTGCAACAAAAAACTGAGTTCAGGTTCAATGATCTTAAATGTCTCACCTCTGCTCTTCAGGAGGAGCTTCTGCAAACTCTGGAGGAGGGGTTCTGGAGCGGTCACTCTTCAGAGACACAGACCCGGGGCCAGGTCCAGGTCCAGGTCCAGGTCCAGGTCCAGGTCCAGGTGGGTCCATGCTGTAGGAGCTGGAATCAGAAGAAGAGCCTGTGTCACCCTCTGCTGGTCACATGGCCACATTACACTCATCTGGCTGTGCCTTTTTAACTTCCCTCCATCTTAACAGCGCATTAAACAGTAATAAACTATGATTAAAGCAGGACTTTATTCCACTCTTTGAAGTTGAACAAACACATGGAGCAAATGCAAACTGGGATTAAGCTCAGAATATCAGCAAATCTGAACAATCAGGAGGTTTAGTCAAAGTAAAAGCCTCAGACACACATGAGTGACTCCAGAGCTGCTTCAAGCACATTCAACACTGCATTTATTTATTTACTGGACAAATAGTTGGAGAATGTTGACCTACAATAGTTTTTCATCTTATCCACAACAGACATCACTTTAAGACAAACTATACTCTTTGTACATCATTTCTTAGTTAGGGCAAGCTGAATACCTACACTTAGGCTTGCAGGACAATGTCCTCCTTCTTTTAATGCTTTTAGACACTATTATAGCTTACACATTATACATAATATAGGGCAGCATAGGATATGAAAGAAAATGTTCGGAGAGGGGGGAGAAAAATGTTTAAATAAACAATAATAATGTTTAAATCAACAATAATAATGTTTAAATCAACAATAATAATGTTTAAATCATCTGTGCAATTGGTGTGGATTTGAAGTGGGGCGACAGCGGTGATGGTGATGGACGGGAGGTGTGTTGGGTTGTCGTTGTCCCTCTCTGGGTGCGGCGGCTGTCCCTGTGGGGTCCTCTGGAGAATTTCCTGGGTGCTGGTGGTGGTCCGGTTTGCACTCTGGGTCTGGCCGGTTTCATTGCCTTTGTGGCACCTGGGGCGGGTCCGGGGGCGGGTCCGGGGGCGGGTCCAGGGGCGCGTCCTGGGGCGACTCCTGGGGGTTTTCCGCTCGGGTACGCTGGCTGCCTGAGTAAATCCAGTGCATGGATGGGGGGCGGGCGGACGCCAGTGTGGGCGTGGCCTCCTTGGCAGAGGTGTGAACAAGTTGTGATGGTGATGCGGAGGGGGCGCTGGGGCAGACGGGGGAGGGGGGGTCACAGAAGGAGGGTTTGGGGGGGGTGAGGGTGTGTGCCCTGTCTAGGCTACCCCACTTTGGTGGGACACAGCCCAGGTAGATAGATAGATAGATACTCTTTGTGAGGCTCAAATACAGTGTGATGTTGGAACTGCTGCTTGTCTTTTGTTGTAAAGACTTTTAGATCAGAGGTCGGTTAAATGTTGAACATGTTTTACAGTTTCCTCCAGTGTTTCTCAAACTGTGGTGTGTGTAACACTGGTGCTACGTGGGTCCTCTACAGTTCTATTTGTTTGATTTAGAGTCAGGTTTATCCACTTTTGGGCCTGGATTAAACCAGGTCTAAACCAGGACTAAACCAGGATTAAACCAGGATTAAACCAGGTCTAAACCAGGTCTAAACCAGGACTAAACCAGGACTAAACCAGGATTAAACCAGGTCTAAACCAGGTCTAAACCAGGACTAAACCAGGTCTAAACCATGACTGAACCAGGTCTAAACCAGGACTAAACCAGGTCTAAACCAGGACTAAACCAGGTCTAAACCAGGACTAAACCAGGTCTAAACCAGGACTAAACCAGGATTAAACCAGGATTAAACCAGGTCTAAACCAGGTCTAAACCAGGACTAAACCAGGTCTAAACCAGGTCTAAACCAGGTCTAAACCAGGACTAAACCAGGTCTAAACCATGACTGAACCAGGTCTAAACCAGGACCAAACCAGGTCTAAACCAGGTCTAAACCAGGACTAAACCAGGTCTAAACCAGGTCTAAACCAGGTCTAAACCAGGACTAAACCAGGTCTAAACCAGGTCTAAACCAGGACTAAACCAGGATTAAACCAGGACTAAACCAGGTCTAAACCAGGACTAAACCAGGATTAAACCAGGATTAAACCAGGTCTAAACCAGGTCTAAACCAGGACTAAACCAGGTCTAAACCATGACTGAACCAGGTCTAAACCAGGACTAAACCAGGTCTAAACCAGGACTAAACCAGGTCTAAACCAGGACTAAACCAGGTCTAAACCAGGACTAAACCAGGATTAAACCAGGATTAAACCATATCTAAACCAGGTCTAAACCAGGACTAAACCAGGTCTAAACCATGACTGAACCAGGTCTAAACCAGGACTAAACCAGGTCTAAACCAGGACTAAACCAGGTCTAAACCATGACTGAACCAGGTCTAAACCAGGACCAAACCAAGTCTAAACCAGGTCTAAACCAGGACTAAACCAGGTCTAAACCAGGTCTAAACCAGGTCTAAACCAGGACTAAACCAGGTCTAAACCATGACTGAACCAGGTCTAAACCAGGACTAAACCAGGACTAAACCATGACTGAACCAGGTCTAAACCAGGACCAAACCAGGTCTAAACCAGGTCTAAACCAGGACTAAACCAGGTCTAAACCAGGTCTAAACCAGGTCTGAACCAGGACTAAACCAGGACTAAACCAGGTCTAAACCAGGACTAAACCAGGTCTAAACCAGGATTAAACCAGGATCAAACCAGGTCTAAACCAGGACTAAACCAGGTCTAAACCAGGACTAAACCAGGTCTAAACCAGGACAAAACCAGGTCTAAACCAGGTCTAAACCAGGTCTGAACCAGGACTAAACCAGGTCTAAACCAGGTCTAAACCAGGTCTGAACCAGGTCTAAACCAGGTCTAAACCAGGTCTGAACCAGGACTAAACCAGGACTAAACCAGGATTAAACCAGGTCTAAACCAGGACTAAACCAGGACTAAACCAGGACTAAACCAGGACTAAACCAGGACTAAACCAGGTCTAAACCAGGTCTAAACCAGGTCTGAACCAGGACTAAACCAGGTCTAAACCAGGTCTGAACCAGGTCTAAACCAGGACTAAACCAGGACTAAACCAGGTCTAAACCAGGACTAAACCAGGTCTAAACCAGGTCTAAACCAGGTCTAAACCAGGTCTGAACCAGGACTAAACCAGGACTAAAGCAGGTCTAAACCAGGTCTAAACCAGGTCTGAACCAGGACTAAACCAGGTCTAAACCAGGTCTAAACCAGGTCTGAACCAGGACTAAACCAGGTCTAAACCAGGTCTGAACCAGGTCTAAACCAGGACTAAACCAGGACTAAACCAGGTCTAAACCAGGACTAAACCAGGTCTAAACCAGGTCTAAACCAGGTCTAAACCAGGTCTGAACCAGGACTAAACCAGGACTAAAGCAGGTCTAAACCAGGTCTAAACCAGGTCTAAACCAGGACTAAACCAGGTCTAAACCAGGTCTAAACCAGGACTAAACCAGGTCTAAACCAGGATTAAACCAGGTCTAAACCAGGACTAAACCAGGTCTAAACCAGGACTAAACCAGGTCTGAACCAGGACTAAACCAGGTCTAAACCAGGACTAAACCAGGTCTAAACCAGGTCTAAACCAGGTCTAAACCAGGACTAAACCAGGTCTGAACCAGGACTAAACCAGGTCTAAACCAGGACTAAACCAGGTCTAAACCAGGTCTAAACCAGGATTAAACCAGGATTAAACCAGGTCTAAACCAGGTCTGAACCAGGACTAAACCAGGTCTAAACCAGGTCTAAACCAGGTCTAAACCAGGTCTAAACCAGGACTAAACCAGGTCTAAACCAGGTCTAAACCAGGTCTGAACCAGGACTAAACCAGGTCTAAACCAGGACTAAACCAGGTCTAAACCAGGATTAAACCAGGACTAAACCAGGTCTAAACCAGGACTAAACCAGGACTAAACCAGGACTAAACCAGGACTAAACCAGGACTAAACCAGGTCTAAACCAGGTCTAAACCAGGTCTGAACCAGGACTAAACCAGGTCTAAACCAGGTCTGAACCAGGTCTAAACCAGGACTAAACCAGGACTAAACCAGGTCTAAACCAGGACTAAACCAGGTCTAAACCAGGTCTAAACCAGGTCTAAACCAGGTCTGAACCAGGACTAAACCAGGACTAAACCAGGTCTAAACCAGGTCTAAACCAGGTCTGAACCAGGACTAAACCAGGTCTAAACCAGGTCTAAACCAGGACTAAACCAGGTCTAAACCAGGACTAAACCAGGACTAAACCAGGTCTAAACCAGGTCTGAACCAGGACTAAACCAGGTCTAAACCAGGTCTAAACCAGGACTGAACCAGGACTAAACCAGGTCTAAACCAGGACTAAACCAGGTCTAAACCAGGACTAAACCAGGTCTAAACCAGGACTGAACCAGGACTAAACCAGGTCTAAACCAGGTCTAAACCAGGTCTAAACCAGGACTAAACCAGGACTAAACCAGGTCTAAACCAGGTCTGAACCAGGACTAACCCAGGTCTAAACCAGGTCTAAACCAGGTCTGAACCAGGACTAAACCAGGTCTAAACCAGGACTAAACCAGCACTAAATTAGGACTAAACCAGGACTAAACCAGGACTAAACCAGGACTAAACCAGGACTAAACCAGGTCTAAACCAGGTCTAAACCAGGTCTAAACCAGGACTAAACCAGGTCTAAACCAGGTCTAAACCAGGTCTGAACCAGGACTAAACCAGGTCTAAACCAGGTCTAAACCAGGTCTGAACCAGGACTAAACCAGGACTAAACCAGGATTAAACCAGGTCTAAACCAGGTCTAAACCAGGACTAAACCAGGTCTAAACCAGGATTAAACCAGGATCAAACCAGGTCTAAACCAGGACTAAACCAGGTCTAAACCAGGTCTAAACCAGGTCTGAACCAGGACTAAACCAGGACTAAACCAGGATTAAACCAGGTCTAAACCAGGTCTAAACCAGGACTAAACCAGGTCTAAACCAGGACTAAACCAGGACTAAACCAGGTCTAAACCAGGTCTAAACCAGGACTAAACCAGGTCTAAACCAGGTCTAAACCAGGACTAAACCAGGTCTAAACCAGGACTAAACCAGGACTAAACCAGGTCTAAACCAGGACTAAACCAGGACTGAACCAGGACTAAACCAGGTCTAAACCAGGTCTAAACCAGGACTAAACCAGGACTAAACCAGGACTAAACCAGGACTAAACCAGGTCTAAACCAGGACTAAACCAGGTCTAAACCAGGACTGAACCAGGTCTAAACCAGGACTAAACCAGGTCTAAACCAGGATTAAACCAGGATCAAACCAGGTCTAAACCAGGACTAAACCAGGTCTAAACCAGGTCTAAACCAGGTCTAAACCAGGACTAAACCAGGACTAAACCAGGACTAAACCAGGTCTAAACCAGGACTAAACCAGGACTAAACCAGGTCTAAACCAGGACTAAACCAGGACTGAACCAGGACTAAACCAGGTCTAAACCAGGTCTAAACCAGGACTAAACCAGGACTAAACCAGGACTAAACCAGGACTAAACCAGGTCTAAACCAGGACTAAACCAGGTCTAAACCAGGACTGAACCAGGTCTAAACCAGGACTAAACCAGGTCTAAACCAGGATTAAACCAGGATCAAACCAGGTCTAAACCAGGACTAAACCAGGTCTAAACCAGGTCTAAACCAGGTCTAAACCAGGACTAAACCAGGACTAACCCAGGTCTAAACCAGGTCTAAACCAGGTCTATAAGTCTGACAAACTCTGGGTAAACCTTTAAATCCTTCTTTTAGGCGTTAATCATAACAAATACTCACTGCGTCAGCCTCGTGTCTGAACAGGCCTTTTTACTTTCACTTTCGACTGCCACGTGGCCTGTGTGTGAGGTGCAGTGTCACTGAGCTGCAGCAGGGGGCGCCACACTCACGAGCAGAGACAGACCTCAGAAATATCAGACCAAACCACGGATCATTTTCCTCCTGAAAAAGACCCACACCCTCCACTTTAGATTTGACTCAAACCTTTTCCACTTTTCTTCACTTGGTCACTATTTAGTTTATTTTGACTCCGTTGAACTCGTGCTGTTCTTTTTGTGACTTTAATGTCTGTTTTAAATGTTGGTTCTGTGCAGCGTGAGCTTCTGGGTCCAAATACTGTCCTCGTGGATCCTTCAGGTTTAAAGGCTTTTTACACAGAGAGGGCATCTGACACACAGGGAGGGCACCTGACACACAGGGAGGGCACCTGACACACAGGGAGGGCACCTGACACACAGGGAGGGCACCTGACACACAGGGAGGGCACCTGACACACACAGGGAGGGCACCTGACACACACAGAGAGGGCATCTGACACACAGAGAGGGCACCTGACACACAGAGAGGGCACCTGACACACACAGGGAGGGCACCTGACACACACAGAGAGGGCATCTGACACACAGAGAGGGCACCTGACAGACAGAGAGGGCACCTGACACACACAGGGAGGGCACCTGACACACACAGAGAGGGCATCTGACACACAGAGAGGGCACCTGACACACAGAGAGGGCACCTGACACACAGAGAGGGCACCTGACACACAGAGAGGGCACCTGACACACAGAGAGGGCACCTGACACACAGAGAGGGCACCTGACACACAGAGAGGGCACCTGACACACACAGGGAGGGCACCTGACACACAGAGAGGGCACCTGACACACACAGGGAGGGCACCTGACACACACAGGAGGGCACCTGACACACACAGAGGGCACCTGACACACACAGGGAGGGCACCTGACACACACAGGGAGGGCACCTGACACACACAGGGAGGGCACCTGACACACACAGGGAGGGCACCTGACACACACAGGGAGGGCACCTGACACACAGGGAGGGCACCTGACACACACAGGGAGGGCAAATGACACACACAGGGAGGGCATCTGACACACACAGGGAGGGCACCTGACACACAGGGAGGGCACCTGACACACACAGGGAGGGCAAATGACACACACAGGGAGGGCATCTGACACACACAGGGAGGGCACCTGAGGCGCTGCTTCTGTTCGTTTATTGTGAAAGTTCGATGCAGCGCTTTGTGCTTTTATTGTGGAGGGTCAGAGTGGGCGGAGCTTCACTGCTCAGAGCCTCAGACCTGGTTTGGTCCTGGTTTAGTCCTGGTCTGACCCCGGTCCCGCTCGGTCCTGGTCCTAGACCATGTTGGCGCTCGTGCTGCTGCTGCTCGCGCTCGTGACGCTGGCTCAGGTCACGCGCGCGCGGAGGAGAAGGTCAGTCCGGGTTTGGTCCGGGGTTCGAGCGGGTTTGGTCCTGGTCCTGGTTTAGTCCTGGTCTGGTCCTGGTTTAGTCCTGGTCTGGTCCTGGTTTAGTCCTCGTCTGGTCCTGGTTTAGTCCTGGTTTAGGCCTGGTTTAGTCCTGGTTTAGTCCTGGTCTGGTCCTGGTTCCGTTCGGGTTCGTTTTCCCGGACCTCCAGCCTTTTCCCTTCACTTTACATCTCCGCCTCGGGTCACGGACTTTCACGAAGTCTCACGAGACTTGCGCGCTCGGTAAAAGTGTCTTCTGATTCGTCAGACGTAATGTCTCCGGGTTTGACGCTGTGGAGAGGCGTCATTGTTGTAATCAAGCTTTTTGTTTAAAATGTGCCACCAATAAAAACAGGAGAGCCTTAAACTCAAAGCACAGTTTATTGTCATAAAAGTTCAAACGTGAAGAATGTGTTCAAACGTCATAAATAGCTCCATGAACAGGATGAACTCGAGCGCTGGGCCAGGGCCAGTGTTGAGGTGCAGCACAGCGCCCCCTGCAGAGCGGCCACAACAAACACAGGCCACACCCACATCCTACAGCCACAACCTCCTCACAGCAGGCACGTGCACTCTGCTCACACTCCAGCCTCTCACTCCAGTCTCTCACTCCAGTCTCTCACTCCAGTCTCTCACTCCAGTCTCACACTCCAGTCTCACACTCCAGTCTCTCACTCCAGTCTCTCACTCCAGTCTCTCACTCCGATCTCACACTCCAGTCTCACACTCCAGTCTCACACTCCAGTCTCTCACTCCAGTCTCACACTCCAGTCTCTCACTCCAGTCTCACACTCCAGTCTCTCACTCCAGTCTCTCACTCCAGTCTCACACTCCAGTCTCTCACTCCAGTCTCTCACTCCGATCTCACACTCCAGTCTCACACTCCAGTCTCTCACTCCAGTCTCACACTCCAGTCTCTCACTCCAGTCTCTCACTCCAGTCTCTCACTCCGATCTCACACTCCAGTCTCACACTCCAGTCTCACACTCCAGTCTCTCACTCCAGTCTCTCACTCCAGTCTCACACTCCAGTCTCACACTCCAGTCTCTCACTCCGATCTCACACTCCAGTCTCACACTCCAGTCTCTCACTCCAGTCTCACACTCCAGTCTCTCACTCCGATCTCACACTCCAGTCTCACACTCCAGTCTCACACTCCAGTCTCTCACTCCAGTCTCTCACTCCAGTCTCACACTCCAGTCTCACACTCCAGTCTCTCACTCCGGTCTCACACTCCAGTCTCACACTCCAGTCTCTCACTCCAGTCTCTCACTCCGATCTCACACTCCAGTCTCTCACTCCGGGCTCACACTCCAGTCTCTCACTCCGGGCTCACACTCCAGTCTCTCACTCCGGGCTCACACTCCAGTCTCACACTCCAGTCTCACACTCCGGCCTCTCACTCCAGTCTTTCACTCCGGTCTCTCACTCCAATATCACACTCCAGTCTCTCACTCCAGTCTCTCACTCCAGTCTCTCACTCCAGTCTCACACTCCAGTCTCACACTCCAGTCTCTCACTCCAGTCTCTCACTCCAGTCTCTCACTCCAGTCTCTCACTCCAGTCTCTCACTCCAGTCTCTCACTCCAGTCTCTCACTCCGATCTCACACTCCAGTCTCTCACTCCAGTCTCACACTCCAGTCTCACACTCCAGTCTCACACTCCAGTCTCTCACTCCAGTCTCTCACTCCAGTCTCTCACTCCAGTCTCACACTCCAGTCTCTCACTCCAGTCTCTCACTCCGATCTCACACTCCAGTCTCACACTCCAGTCTCACACTCCAGTCTCACACTCCAGTCTCTCACTCCAGTCTCACACTCCAGTCTCACACTCCAGTCTCACACTCCAGTCTCACACTCCAGTCTCACACTCCAGTCTCACACTCCAGTCTCTCACTCCAGTCTCTCACTCCAGTCTCTCACTCCAGTCTCTCACTCCAGTCTCTCACTCCAGTCTCTCACTCCGATCTCACACTCCAGTCTCTCACTCCGATCTCACACTCCAGTCTCTCACTCCAGTCTCTCACTCCGATCTCACACTCCAGTCTCACACTCCAGTCTCTCACTCCAGTCTCACACTCCAGTCTCTCACTCCAGTCTCTCACTCCGATCTCACACTCCAGTCTCACACTCCAGTCTCACACTCCAGTCTCTCACTCCAGTCTCACACTCCAGTCTCACACTCCAGTCTTTCACTCCGGTCTCTCACTCCGATCTCACACTCCAGTCTCTCACTCCGATCTCACACTCCAGTCTCTCACTCCAGTCTCTCACTCCAGTCTCTCACTCCAGTCTCTCACTCCAGTCTCTCACTCCAGTCTCACACTCCAGTCTCTCACTCCAGTCTCTCACTCCAGTCTCTCACTCCGGCCTCCTCTGACGACCTGGACCTCCTCTGACCTCCGACCTCAGGCGACCTGGTGAGCCTCCTCTGACCTCTGACCTTTGCCCTCAGGCGACCTGGTTAGCCTCCTCTGACCTCCGACCTCAGACGACCTGGTGAGCCTCCTCTGACCTCTGACCTTTGACCTCTGCCCTCAGACGACCTGGTTAGCCTCCTCTGACCTTTGACCTCTGCCCTCAGACGACCTGGTTACATAGAACCATGGATGTATTAAAAGAACTGGATAAGGTACGCCCCCTCTGTCTGTGGTCCCAGATTGATTTGTGGCCGTGCGAGGTACTGCAGCCTCTTGGAACCAGCCTTTTTCTAAAATTGCACATTATAATTGCAGACAGTACTGAATTATTATCTGTATTTAAATAAAATAGAAGGAAATGTTCTTTTCTACCGTTTCTAAAATCACAGAAATTACCGTTTTTATATGAAGTGGGGGATTGTCGTCACGTGGCGCCCTAAAGCAAAGATGGCAGCCATCGTTTCAGGAAGTAAAACAAAGATGGCAGCCATCGTTTCAGGAAGTAAAACAAAGATGGCAGCCATCGTTTCAGGAAGTAAAACAAAGATGGCAGCCATCGTTTCAGGAAGTAAATGCGGAAGTAAGAAACTTTTTTGGGGTCATGCGCCAATGAGCTCACTCCAGAGGGATACACAGGACGTTATCTTGGATTCATCTTCCAGGTTTTATTATAGTTCTATGCATAGAACTATAATAAAACCTGGAAGATGAATCCAAGATGGCCGTCCTGTTTATCCCCATAGAACTATAATAAAACCTGGAAGATGAATCCAAGATGGCCGTCCTGTTTATCCCTATGGAGTGAGCTCATTGGCGCATGACCCCAAAAAAGTTTCTTACTTCCGCATTTACTTCCTGATACGGAGGCGGCCATCTTTGTTTTACTTCCTGATACGATGGCTGCCATCTTTGTTTTACTTCCTGATACGATGGCTGCCATCTTTGTTTTACTTCCTGATACGGAGGCTGCCATCTTTGTTTTAGGGCGCCACGTGACCACAATCCCCCACTTCATATAAAAACGGTAATTTCTGTGATTTTAGAAACGGTAGAAAAGAACATTTCCTTCTATTTTATTTAAATACAGATAATAATTCAGTCCTGTCTGTGATTATAATGTGACATTTTAGAAAAAGGCTGCAGTACCTCACACGACCACTAATCAACCTGGGACACAGACAGAGGGGGCGTGTCTTATCCAGTTCATTTAATACATCCATGCCTGGTGAGCCTCCTCTGACCTCTGACCTCTGACCTCTTCCCTCAGACGACCTGGTGAGCCTCCTCTGACCTCTGACCTCTGACCTCTTCCCTCAGACGACCTGGTGAGCCTCCTCTGACCTCTGACCTCTGACCTCTTCCCTCAGACGACCTGGTGAGCCTCCTCTGACCTCTGACCTCTGACCTCTTCCCTCAGACGACCTGGTGAGCCTCCTCTGACCTCTGACCTCTGACCTCTTCCCTCAGACGACCTGGTGAGCCTCCTCTGACCTCTGACCTCTGACCTCTTCCCTCAGACGACCTGGTGAGCCTCCTCTGACCTCTGACCTCTTCCCTCAGACGACCTGGTGAGCCTCCTCTGGTCCAGGGGTGGATTCCGTTCTTGGGGAAGGCTCTGGACTTCAGGAACGACAGCTTCAGCTTCTTGGAAAATCTGAGGAAGAAACATGGAGACGTGTTCACCGTCCTCATCGCAGGTCAGAGGTCACAGGTCAGGCCTGGTTCAGTCCTAGTTTAGACCTGGTTCAGTCCTGGTTTAGACCTGGTTTAGTCCTGGTTTAGTCTTGGTTTAGTCCTGGTTTAGACCTGGTTCAGTCCTGGTTCAGTCCTGGTTTAGACCTGGTTTAGTCCTGGTTTAGACCTGGTTCAGTCCTGGTTCAGTCCTGGTTTAGACCTGGTTTAGTCCTGGTTTAGACCTGGTTCAGTCCTGGTTCAGTCCTGGTTTAGACCTGGTTTAGTCACGTTTCTGTCACTTTTAGTGTTGCGTTTTTGTCACTTTTAGTCATGTTTTTGACACTTTGTCGTGTCAGTTTTTGTCGCTTTCTTGTCAGTTTGAGTCACGTTGTTGTCAATTTTACTTACGTTTTTGTCACTTTTAGTCGCTCTTTTGTCACTTTCTGTCGCTCTTTTGTCACTTTTAGTCGCTCTTTTGTCACTTTTAGTCGCTCTTTTGTCACTTTTAGTTGCTCTTTTGTCACTTTTAGTTGCTCTTTTGTCACTTTTAGTCGCTCTTTTGTCACTTTCTGTCGCTCTTTTGTCACTTTTAGTCGCGCTTTTGTCACTTTTAGTCGCTCTTTTGTCACTTTTAGTTGCTCTTTTGTCACTTTTAGTTGCTCTTTTGTCACTTTTAGTCGCTCTTTTGTCACTTTTAGTCGCTCTTTTGTCACTTTTAGTTGCTCTTTTGTCACTTTTAGTTGCTCTTTTGTCACTTTTAGTCGCTCTTTTGTCACTTTCTGTCGCTCTTTTGTCACTTTTAGTCGCGCTTTTGTCACTTTTAGTCACTCTTTTTGTCACTTATAGTCGCTCTTTTGTCACTTTTAGTAACTCTTTTGTCACATGTAGTCGCTCTTTTGTCACTTTCTGTCGCTCTTTGTCACTTTTAGTCGGCGCTTTTGTCACTTTTAGTTGCTCTTTTGTCACTTTTAGTTGCTCTTTTGTCACTTTTAGTCGCTCTTTTGTCACTTTTAGTCGCTCTTTTGTCACTTTTAGTTGCTCTTTTGTCACTTTTAGTCGCTCTGTTGTCACTTTTAGTCGCTCTTTTGTCACTTTTAGTCGCTCTTTTGTCACTTTTAGTTGTTTTTTTTGTCACTTTTGGTCGCTCTGTTGTCACTTTTAGTCGCTCTTTTGTCACTTTTAGTCGCTCTTTTGTCACTTTTAGTCGCTCTTTTGTCACTTTTAGTTGCTTTTGTCACTTTTAAAATTAGCTCTGTTGTCACTTTCAGTCGCTCTTTTGTCACTTTTAGTCGCTCTTTTGTCACTTTTAGTCGCTCTTTTGTCACTTTTAGTCACTCTTTTGTCACTTTTAGTCACTCTTTTGTCACTTTTAGTCGCTCTGTTGTCACTTTTAGTCACGTTTTTGTCACGTTTTTGTCACTTTTAGTCGCTCTTTTGTCACTTTCAGTCGCTCTTTGGTCACTTTCAGTCACGTCTTTGTCACTTTTAGTCGCTCTTTTGTCACTTTTAGTCGCTCTTTTGTCACTTTCAGTCGCGTCTTTGTCACTTTTAGTCGCTCTGTTGTCACTTTTAGTCGCTCTTTTGTCACTTTTAGTCGCTCTTTTGTCACTTTTAGTCGCTCTTTTGTCACTTTTAGTCACGAATTTGTCACTTTTAGTAGCTCTTTTGTCACTTTTAGTCGCTATTTTGTCACTTTTAGTCACTCTTTGTCACTTTTATTCACTCTTTTGTCACTTTTAGTCGCTCTGTTGTCACTTTTAGTCACGTTTTTGTCACGTTTTTGTCACTTTTAGTCGCTCTTTTGTCACTTTCAGTCGCTCTTTGGTCACTTTCAGTCACGTCTTTGTCACTTTTAGTCGCTCTTTTGTCACTTTTAGTCGCTCTTTTGTCACTTTCAGTCGCGTCTTTGTCACTTTTAGTCGCTCTGTTGTCACTTTTAGTCGCTCTTTGTCACTTTTAGTCGCTCTTTTGTCACTTTTAGTCGCTCTTTTGTCACTTTTAGTCACGTCTTTGTCACTTTTAGTTGCTCTTTTGTCACTTTTAGTCGCTCTTTTGTCACTTTTAGTCGCTCTTTTGTCACTTTTAGTCGCTCTTTTGTCACTTTTAGTCGCTCTTTTGTCACTTTTAGTCACGTTTTTGTCACTTTTAGTCGCTCTTTTGTCACTTTCTGTCGCTCTTTTGTCACTTTTAGTCGCTCTTTTGTCACTTTTAGTCGCGCTTTTGTCACTTTTAGTCGCTCTTTTGTCACTTTTAGTCGCTCTTTTGTCACTTTTAGTCACTCTTTTGTCACTTTTAGTCACTCTTTTGTCACTTTTAGTCGCTCTGTTGTCACTTTTAGTCACGTTTTTGTCACGTTTTTGTCACTTTTAGTCGCTCTTTTGTCACTTTCAGTCGCTCTTTGGTCACTTTCAGTCACGTCTTTGTCACTTTTAGTCGCTCTTTTGTCACTTTTAGTCGCTCTTTTGTCACTTTCAGTCGCGTCTTTGTCACTTTTAGTCGCTCTGTTGTCACTTTTAGTCGCTCTTTTGTCACTTTTAGTCGCTCTTTTGTCACTTTTAGTCGCTCTTTTGTCACTTTTAGTTGCTCTTTTGTCACTTTTAGTTGCTCTTTTGTCACTTTTAGTTGCTCTTTTGTCACTTTTAGTCGCTCTTTTGTCACTTTCTGTCGCTCTTTTGTCACTTTTAGTCGCGCTTTTGTCACTTTTAGTCGCTCTGTTGTCACTTTTAGTCGCTCTGTTGTCACTTTTAGTCGCTCTTTTGTCACTTTTAGTCACTCTTTTGTCACTTTTAGTCGCTCTGTTGTCACTTTTAGTCACTCTTTTGTCACTTTTAGTCGCTCTGTTGTCACTTTTAGTTGTGTTTTTGGCAGTTTTAATCAAATCAAATCAAATCCATTTATTTTTATAATGCCCAAAATCACAACAACAGTTGCCTTGATGGGCCACAGGTAAAAGCAGTTCAGATAACTGTCCCAGAATGCCCCTGTCCTTTGACCCTCCTTCGCGGCGAGGAAAAACTACAAAAAACCCCATGGGACAAAGTAGAAACCTCGGGGAGAACCACAGTGAAGGAGAGATCCTACTCCCACGGACGGACAGGCTGCAGATGAACTAGGACTGACATCCACTTGGACTGAACCAGAACCACTCAAGAGGGAGGTGGCTTTAAAGAGATCCTCCAGGAGGACGAGGAGCAGTCCACCAGTGTAGAGAGATCCTCCAGGAGGACGAGGAGCAGTCCACCAGTGTAGAGAGATCCTCCAGGAGGACGAGGAGCAGTCCACCAGTGTAGAGAGATCCTCCAGCAGGAGATGAGGAACAGTTCATCTAAAGTAGAAGGAGTTCGTCCAGGCAGACGAGGTGTGGCTAATCCAGCTGTCCAGGGGGAGGAGCATAGATCGTCCAGACAGGTGGGGGTGGGGGGGTCGTCACTGGAGCAGCCGCCGCAGTGTCTGAAACAGTCTCCACTCCCCGGGGGAAGTGGAGAGAAAGAGAAACATGTGAACAGCAATGCACAGACTACAGTTGAAGTAATATTAAATATTGTTGATGGTAAAGTAGAAGAACCAGAGGACAGTGTTCAGCTCCATACTTCTCCAGCAGAGTTGCTCCAAGGGCAGCGTAGCTAAAACTGTAGGTTTTTATTTCTGTTCCTAACTGGCCTGACCATAAGCTATTTCAAAGAGGAACGTTTTGAGCCTGGTCTTAAATGTAGAGACTGTGTCGGCCTCTTTTACATGAACAGGGAGCTGGTTCCATAACAGGAGCTTGGGAGCTAAATGCTCGACCTCCTACTGTGCTTTTAGAGACTCTGGGGACTAACAATAGTCCAGCATTTTGAGAACGAAGAGCTCTGTTTGGATGGTACGCTACTATTGCATCTTTGAGGTTGTTAATCACGTCTTTGTCACTTTTAGTCGCTCTTTTGTCACTTTTAGTTGTTTTTTTGTCACTTTTAGTCGCTCTTTTGTCACTTTTAGTCGCTCTTTTGTCACTTTTAGTCGCTCTTTTGTCACTTTTAGTCGCTCTGTTGTCACTTTTAGTCGCTCTTTTGTCACTTTTAGTTTGTCACTTTTAGTCGCTTTTTGTCACTTTTAGTCGCTCTTTTGTCACTTTTAGTCGCTCTTTTGTCACTTTTAGTCACTCTTTTTGTCACTTTTAGTCAGCTCTTTTGTCACTTTTAGTCGCTGTTGTCACTTTTAGTCACGTTTTGTCAGTTTTGTCACTTTTAGTCGCTCTTTGTCACTTTCAGTCGCTCTTTGGTCACTTTTCAGTCGCGTCTTTGTCACTTTTAGTCGCTCTTTTGTCACTTTTAGTCAGCGTCTTTGTCACTTTTAGTCGCTCTGTTGTCACTTTTAGTCGCTCTGTTGTCACTTTTAGTCGCTCTTTTGTCAATTTTAGTCGCTCTTTTGTCACTTTAGTCAGCTCTTTTGTCACTTTTAGTTGTTTTTGGCTTTTAATCACGTCTTTGTCACTTTTAGTCGCTCTTTTGTCACTTTCAGTCACGTCTTTGTCACTTTTAGTCGCTCTTTTGTCACTTTCAGTCGCGTCTTTGTCACTTTTAGTCGCTCTGTTGTCACTTTTAGTCGCTCTTTTGTCACTTTTAGTCGCTCTTTTGTCACTTTTAGTTGCTCTTTTGTCACTTTCGGTCGCTCTTTTGTCACCCCGGTCGCTCTTTTGTCACTTTCGGTCACGTCTGTCACGTTTATTGCACTTTTTTAAGTCTGTTTGAAGTCATTTCTCGTGTTTTATCGTCTGTTTCTCCTGTACATTTTGAAGTGAAATGAAGTCGGTTCAGTTGAATCTACAAAAAGTCCGACCGGAGGACAGAGACTAAACACCATCGAATCATTTCCTGCACAAACGGCACGAGCTCCTGCTGCGGCTCAGATCTGCACAAACACGTCCTGAAACGCCCCGTTCTTTCACCGTCTGGAGCTCGCGTTTCAGTCTTTTGTCATTTCTCCAGGACGAGTTTACAGCGTGAACTTTGACCCGAGTCGTGTCGTTAAAACGTCAAACACAAGTGTAATATCACAGTTTGTGCGTCGGAGTTTTACAGCGAGTGTAAAACAGTTCCAAATGTGACCAAAATAAAAGTCTGCAGCTCGGACAAATGTAGAGTTTGAGTGTGACGTGTGAAAAGAAACATTTATAGCACAAAAACATGTCCAAAAGCCACAAAACGCAGCTAATATCAGCAAAACTAAACGTAAAGCGGCTAAAAGTGATAAAAATGGGACTAAAAGCGACATAATTGCAATAATTGCGTTTTTTGTCACTTTTAGTCAAGTTTTTGTCAATTTTACTTACGTTTTTGTCACTTTTAGTCGCTCTTTTGTCACTTTTAGTCGCTCTTTTGTCACTTTTAGTCGCTCTTTGTCACTTTTAGTTGTTTTTGTCACTTTTAGTAGCTATTTTGTCACTTTTATTCGCTATTTTTTCACTTTTAGTTGTTTTTTTGTCACTTTTAGTCGCTCTGTTGTCACTTTTAGTCGCTCTTTTGTCACTTTTAGTCGCTCTTTTGTCACTTTTAGTCGCTCTTTTGTCACTTTTAGTTGTTTTTTTGTCACTTTTAGTCGCTCTGTTGTCACTTTTAGTCGCTCTTTTGTCACTTTTAGTCAGATCTTTTGTCACTTTTAGTCGCTCTTTTGTCACTTTTAGTCACTCTGTTGTCACTTTTAGTCGCTCTTTTGTCACTTTTAGTCTATCTTTTGTCACTTTTAGTTGTTTTTTTGTCACTTTTAGTTGCTCTTTTGTCACTTTCGGTCGCTCTTTTGTCACTTTTAGTCGCTCTTTTGTCACTTTCTGTCGCTCTTTTGTCACTTTTAGTCGCTCTTTTGTCACTTTTAGTAGATATTTTGTCACTATTAGTCGCTCTTTTGTCACTTTTAGTCGCTCTTTTGTCACTTTTAGTCACTCTTTTGTCAATTTTAGTCACTCTTATGTCACTTTTAATTAGCTCTGTTGTCACTTTTAGTCACGTTTTTGTCACGTTTTTGTCACTTTTAGTCGCTCTTTTGTCACTTTCAGTCGCTCTTTGGTCACTTTCAGTCACGTCTTTGTCACTTTTAGTCGCTCTTTTGTCACTTTCAGTCGCGTCTTTGTCACTTTTAGTCGCTCTGTTGTCACTTTTAGTCGCTCTGTTGTCACTTTTAGTCGCTCTTTTGTCACTTTTAGTCGCTCTTTTGTCACTTTTAGTCGCTCTTTTGTCACTTTTAGTTGTGTTTTTTGGCAGTTTTAATCACGTCTTTGTCACTTTTAGTCGCTCTTTTGTCACTTTCAGTCACGTCTTTGTCACTTTTAGTCGCTCTTTTGTCACTTTCAGTCGCGTCTTTGTCACTTATAGTCGCTCTGTTGTCACTTTTAGTCGCTCTTTTGTCACTTTTAGTCGCTCTGTTGTCACTTTTAGTCGCTCTTTTGTCACTTTTAGTTGCTCTTTTGTCACTTTCGGTCGCTCTTTTGTCACTTTCGGTCACGTCTGTCACGTTTATTGCACTTTTTTAAGTCTGTTTGAAGTCATTTCTCGTGTTTTATCGTCTGTTTCTCCTGTACATTTTGAAGTGAAATGAAGTCGGTTCAGTTGAATCTACAAAAAGTCCGACCGGAGGACAGAGACTAAACACCATCGAATCATTTCCTGCACAAACGGCACGAGCTCCTGCTGCGGCTCAGATCTGCACAAACACGTCCTGAAACGCCCCGTTCTTTCACCGTCTGGAGCTCGCGTTTCAGTCTTTTGTCATTTCTCCAGGACGAGTTTACAGCGTGAACTTTGACCCGAGTCGTGTCGTTAAAACGTCAAACACAAGTGTAATATCACAGTTTGTGCGTCGGAGTTTTACAGCGAGTGTAAAACAGTTCCAAATGTGACCAAAATAAAAGTCTGCAGCTCGGACAAATGTAGAGTTTGAGTGTGACGTGTGAAAAAGAAACATTTATAGCACAAAAACATGTCCAAAAGCCACAAAAACGCAGCTAATATCAGCAAAACTAAACGTAAAGCGGCTAAAAGTGAGAAAAATGGGACTAAAAGCGACATAATTGCAATAATTGCGTTTTTTGTCACTTTTAGTCAAGTTTTTGTCAATTTTACTTACGTTTTTGTCACTTTTAGTCGCTCTTTTGTCACTTTTAGTCGCTCTTTTGTCACTTTTAGTCGCTCTTTTGTCACTTTTAGTTGTTTTTTTGTCACTTTTAGTCGCTCTGTTGTCACTTTTAGTCGCTCTTTTGTCACTTTTAGTCGCTCTTTTGTCACTTTTAGTCGCTCTTTTGTCACTTTTAGTCGCTCTTTTGTCACTTTTAGTCGCTCTTTTGTCACTTTTACGATGCTCTTTTGTCACTCTTAGTGCGCTCTTTGTCACTGAGGGTTTTTGTCACTTTTAGTCGCTCGAATCACTTTTAGTTGTTTTTTTGTCACTTTTAGTCGCTCTGTTGTCACTTTTAGTCGCTCTTTTGTCACTTTTAGTTGCTCTTTTGTCACTTTCGGTCGCTCTTTTGTCACTTTCGGTCACGTCTGTCACGTTTATTGCACTTTTTTAAGTCTGTTTGAAGTCATTTCTCGTGTTTTATCGTCTGTTTCTCCTGTACATTTTGAAGTGAAATGAAGTCGGTTCAGTTGAATCTACAAAAAGTCCGACCGGAGGACAGAGACTAAACACCATCGAATCATTTCCTGCACAAACGGCACGAGCTCCTGCTGCGGCTCAGATCTGCACAAACACGTCCTGAAACGCCCCGTTCTTTCACCGTCTGGAGCTCGCGTTTCAGTCTTTTGTCATTTCTCCAGGACGAGTTTACAGCGTGAACTTTGACCCGAGTCGTGTCGTTAAAACGTCAAACACAAGTGTAATATCACAGTTTGTGCGTCGGAGTTTTACAGCGAGTATAAAACAGTTCCAAATGTGACCAAAATAAAAGTCTGCAGCTCGGACAAATGTAGAGTTTGAGTGTGACGTGTGAAAAAGAAACATTTATAGCACAAAAACATGTCCAAAAGCCACAAAAACGCAGCTAAAATCAGCAAAACTAAACGTAAAGCGGCTAAAAGTGAGAAAAATTGGACTAAAAGCGACATAATTGCAATACTTGTGTTTTTTGTCACTTTTAGTCAAGTTTTTGTCAATTTTACTTACGTTTTTGTCACTTTTAGTCGCTCTTTTGTCACTTTTAGTCGCTCTTTTGTCACTTTTAGTCGCTCTTTTGTCACTTTTAGTCGCTCTTTTGTCACTTTTAGTCGCTCTTTTGTCACTTTTAGTCGCTCTTTTGTCACTTTAAGTAGCGAATTTGTCACTTTTAGTCGCTCTGTTGTCACTTTTAGTCGCTCTTTTGTCACTTTTAGTCGCTCTTTTGTCACTTTTAGTCGCTCTTTTGTCACTTTTAGTTGTTTTTTTGTCACTTTTAGTCGCTCTGTTGTCACTTTTAGTCGCTCTTTTGTCACTTTTAGTCGCTCTTTTGTCACTTTTAGTCGCTCTTTTGTCACTTTTAGTCACTCTTTTGTCACTTTTAGTCACTCTTTTGTCACTTTAGTCGCTCTGTTGTCACTTTTAGTCGCTCTTTTGTCACTTTTAGTCGCTCTTTTGTCACTTTTAGTCGCTCTTTTGTCACTTTTAGTCACTCTTTTGTCACTTTTAGTCACTCTTTTGTCACTTTTAGTCGCTCTGTTGTCACTTTTAGTCACGTTTTTGTCACGTTTTTGTCACTTTTAGTCGCTCTTTTGTCACTTTCAGTCGCTCTTTGGTCACTTTCAGTCACGTCTTTGTCACTTTTAGTCGCTCTTTTGTCACTTTTAGTCGCTCTTTTGTCACTTTCAGTCGCGTCTTTGTCACTTTTAGTCGCTCTGTTGTCACTTTTAGTCGCTCTTTTGTCACTTTTAGTCGCTCTTTTGTCACTTTTAGTCGCTCTTTTGTCACTTTTAGTCACGTATTTGTCACTTTTAGTCGCTCTTTTGTCACTTTTAGTCGCTCTTTTGTCACTTTTAGTCGCTCTTTTGTCACTTTTAGTAGATATTTTTGGCAGTTTAATCACGTCTTTGTCACTTTTAGTCGCTCTTTTTGTCACTTTTAGTCGCTCTTTTGTCACTTTTAGTCGCTCTTTTTGTCACTTTTAGTCGCTCTTTTGTCACTTTTAAGTCGCTCTTTTGTCACTTTTTGTTGTGTTTTTGGCAGTTTAATCACGTCTTTTGTCACTTTTAGTCGCTCTTTTGTCACTTTCAGTCGCGTCTTTGTCACTTTTAGTCGCTCTGTTGTCACTTTTAGTCGCTCTTTTGTCACTTTTAGTCGCTCTTTTGTCACTTTTAGTCGGCTCTTTTTGTCACTTTTAGTCGGCTCTTTTGTCACTTTTAGTTGTGTTTTTGGCAGTTTCAGTCCGTCTTTGTCACTTTTAAGTCGCTCTTTTGTCACTTTTAGTCGCTCTTTTGTCACTTTCAGTCGGCGTCTTTGTCACTTTTAGTCGGCTCTGTTGTCACTTTTAGTCGCTCTTTTGTCACTTTTAGTCGCTCTTTTGTCACTTTTAGTCACTCTTTTGTCACTTTTAGTCGCTCTGTTGTCACTTTTAGTCACGTTTTTGTCACGTTTTTGTCACTTTTAGTCGCTCTTTTGTCACTTTCAGTCGCTCTTTGGTCACTTTCAGTCACGTCTTTGTCACTTTTAGTCGCTCTTTTGTCACTTTTAGTCGCTCTTTTGTCACTTTCAGTCAGCGTCTTTGTCACTTTTAGTCGCTCTGTTGTCACTTTTAGTCGCTCTTTTGTCACTTTTAGTCGGCTCTTTTGTCACTTTTAGTCGGCTCTTTTGTCACTTTTAATTGGCGCTTTTTGTCACTTTTAGTCGCTCTTTTGTCACTTTTAGTCGGCTCTTTTGTCACTTTTAGTCACTCTTTTGTCACTTAGTCACTCTTTTGTCACTTTTAGTCGCTCTGTTGTCACTTTTAGTCACGTTTTTGTCACGTTTTTGTCACTTTTAGTCGCTCTTTTGTCACTTTCAGTCGCTCTTTGTTCACTTTCAGTCACGTATTTGTCACTTTTAGTCGCTCTTTTGTCACTTTCAGTCGGCTCTTTTGTCACTTTCAGTCAGCGTCTTTGTCACTTTTAGTCGCTCTGTTGTCACTTTTAGTCGCTCTTTTGTCACTTTTAGTCGCTCTTTTGTCACTTTTAGTCGCTCTTTTGTCACTTTTAGTCGCTCTTTTGTCACTTTTAGTAGTGTTTTTTTGCAGTCACTTTAATCACGTATTTGTCACTTTTAGTCGATATTTTGTCACTTTAAGTCGCGTCTTTGTCACTTTTAGTCGCTCTGTTGTCACTTTTAGTCGCTCTTTTGTCACTTTTAGTCGCTCTTTTGTCACTTTAAGTAGCTCTTTTGTCACTTTCAGTCACTAATTTGTCACTTTAAGTCACTCTTTTGTCACTTTTAGTCACTCTTTTGTCACTTTTAGTCGCTCTTTTGTCACTTTCAGTCAGCGTCTTTGTCACTTTTAGTCGCTCTGTTGTCACTTTTAATTAAGCTCTTTTGTCACTTTTAGTCGCTCTTTTGTCACTTTTAGTCGCTCTTTTGTCACTTTTAGTCGCTCTTTTGTCACTTTTAGTCGCTCTTTTGTCACTTTTAGTCGCTCTTTTGTCACTTTTAGTCGCTCTTTTGTCACTTTTAGTTGTTTTTTTGTCACTTTTAGTCGCTCTGTTGTCACTTTTAGTCGCTCTTTTGTCACTTTTAGTTGCTCTTTTGTCACTTTCGGTCGCTCTTTTGTCACTTTCGGTCACGTCTGTCACGTTTATTGCACTTTTTTAAGTCTGTTTGAAGTCATTTCTCGTGTTTTATCGTCTGTTTCTCCTGTACATTTTGAAGTGAAATGAAGTCGGTTCAGTTGAATCTACAAAAAGTCCGACCGGAGGACAGAGACTAAACACCATCGAATCATTTCCTGCACAAACGGCACGAGCTCCTGCTGCGGCTCAGATCTGCACAAACACGTCCTGAAACGCCCCGTTCTTTCACCGTCTGGAGCTCGCGTTTCAGTCTTTTGTCATTTCTCCAGGACGAGTTTACAGCGTGAACTTTGACCCGAGTCGTGTCGTTAAAAGGTCAAACACAAGTGTAATATCACAGTTTGTGCGTCGGAGTTTTACAGCGAGTATAAAACAGTTCCAAATGTGACCAAAATAAAAGTCTGCAGCTCGGACAAATGTAGAGTTTGAGTGTGACGTGTGAAAAAGAAACATTTATAGCACAAAAACATGTCCAAAAGCCACAAAAACGCAGCTAAAATCAGCAAAACTAAACGTAAAGCGGCTAAAAGTGAGAAAAATGGGACTAAAAGCGACATAATTGCAATAATTGCGTTTTTTGTCACTTTTAGTCAAGTTTTTGTCAATTTTACTTACGTTTTTGTCACTTTTAGTCGCTCTTTTGTCACTTTTAGTCGCTCTTTTGTCACTTTTAGTCGCTCTTTTGTCACTTTTAGTCGCTCTTTTGTCACTTTTAGTCGCTCTTTTGTCACTTTTAGTCGCTCTTTTGTCACTTTTAGTTGTTTTTTTGTCACTTTTAGTCGCTCTGTTGTCACTTTTAGTCGCTCTTTTGTCACTTTTAGTCGCTCTTTTGTCACTTTTAGTCGCTCTTTTGTCACTTTTAGTTGTTTTTTTGTCACTTTTAGTCGCTCTGTTGTCACTTTTAGTCGCTCTTTTGTCACTTTTAGTCGCTCTTTTGTCACTTTTAGTCGCTCTTTTGTCACTTTTAGTCGCTCTTTTGTCACTTTTAGTCACTCTTTTGTCACTTTTAGTCGCTCTGTTGTCACTTTTAGTCGCTCTTTTGTCACTTTTAGTCGCTCTTTTGTCACTTTTAGTCGCTCTTTTGTCACTTTTAGTCACTCTTTTGTCACTTTTAGTCACTCTTTTGTCACTTTTAGTCGCTCTGTTGTCACTTTTAGTCACGTTTTTGTCACGTTTTTGTCACTTTTAGTCGCTCTTTTGTCACTTTCAGTCGGCTCTTTGGTCACTTTCAGTCCGTCTTGTCACTTTTAGTCGCTCTTTTGTCACTTTTAGTCGCTCTTTTGTCACTTTCAGTCGCGTCTTTGTCACTTTTAGTCGCTCTGTTGTCACTTTTAGTCGCTCTTTTGTCACTTTTAGTTGCTCTTTTGTCACTTTTAGTCGCTCTTTTGTCACTTTTAGTCACGTCTTTGTCACTTTTAGTCGCTCTTTTGTCACTTTTAGTCGCTCTTTTGTCACTTTTAGTCGCTCTTTTGTCACTTTTAGTTGTGTTTTTTGGCAGTTTTAATCACGTCTTTGTCACTTTTAGTCGCTCTTTTGTCACTTTTAGTCGCTCTTTTGTCACTTTTAGTCGCTCTTTTGTCACTTTTAGTCGCTCTTTTGTCACTTTTAGTGGGTCTTTTTTCACTTTTTTTTGGTTTTTGGCACTTTAATCACGTCTTTGTCACTTTTAGTCGCTCTTTGTCACTTTCAGTCAGCTCTTTTGTCACTTTTAGTCGCTCTGTTGTCACTTTTAGTCGCTCTTTTGTCACTTTTAGTCGCTCTTTTGTCACTTTTAGTCGCTCTTTTGTCACTTTTAGTCGCTCTTTTGTCACTTTTAGTTGTGTTTTTTGGCAGTTTCAGTCACGTCTTTGTCACTTTTAGTCGCTCTTTTGTCACTTTTAGTCGCTCTTTTGTCACTTTCAGTCGCGTCTTTGTCACTTTTAGTCGCTCTGTTGTCACTTTTAGTCGCTCTTTTGTCACTTTTAGTCGCTCTTTTGTCACTTTTAGTCACTCTTTTGTCACTTTTAGTCGCTCTGTTGTCACTTTTAGTCACGTTTTTGTCACGTTTTTGTCACTTTTAGTCGCTCTTTTGTCACTTTCAGTCGCTCTTTGGTCACTTTCAGTCACGTCTTTGTCACTTTTAGTCGCTCTTTTGTCACTTTTAGTCGCTCTTTTGTCACTTTTAGTCGCTCTTTTGTCACTTTCAGTCGCGTCTTTGTCACTTTTAGTCGCTCTTTTGTCACTTTTAGTCGCTCTTTGTCACTTTTAGTCGCTCTTTTGTCACTTTTAGTCGCTCTTTTGTCACTTTTAGTCGCTCTTTTGTCACTTTTAGTCGCTCTTTTGTCACTTTTAGTCACTCTTTTGTCACTTTTAGTCACTCTTTTGTCACTTTTAGTCGCTCTGTTGTCACTTTTAGTCACGTTTTTGTCACGTTTTTGTCACTTTTAGTCGCTCTTTTGTCACTTTCAGTCGCTCTTTGGTCACTTTCAGTCAAATCTTTTGTCACTTTTAGTCGCTCTTTTGTCACTTTCAGTCGCGTCTTTGTCACTTTCAGTCGCGTCTTTGTCACTTTTAGTCGCTCTGTTGTCACTTTTAGTCGCTCTTTTGTCACTTTTAGTCGCTCTTTTGTCACTTTTAGTCGCTCTTTTGTCACTTTTAGTCGCTCTTTTGTCACTTTTAGTTGTGTTTTTTGGCAGTTTTAATCACGTCTTTGTCACTTTTAGTCGCTCTTTTGTCACTTTCAGTCGCGTCTTTGTCACTTTTAGTCGCTCTGTTGTCACTTTTAGTCGCTCTTTTGTCACTTTTAGTCGCTCTTTTGTCACTTTTAGTCGCTCTTTTGTCACTTTTAGTCACTCTTTTGTCACTTTTAGTCACTCTTTTGTCACTTTTAGTCGCTCTTTTGTCACTTTTAGTCGCTCTGTTGTCACTTTTAGTCGCTCTTTTGTCACTTTTAGTCGCTCTTTTGTCACTTTTAGTCGCTCTTTTGTCACTTTTAGTCGCTCTTTTGTCACTTTTAGTCGCTCTTTTGTCACTTTTACGATGGACCACACCTGGACGAATGAGGGTTTACATCGACGAATCACTTTTAGTTGTTTTTTTGTCACTTTTAGTCGCTCTTTTGTCACTTTTAGTTGCTCTTTTGTCACTTTTAGTCGCTCTGTTGTCACTTTTAGTCGCTCTTTTGTCACTTTTAGTTGCTCTTTTGTCACTTTCGGTCGCTCTTTTGTCACTTTCGGTCACGTCTGTCACGTTTATTGCACTTTTTTAAGTCTGTTTGAAGTCATTTCTCGTGTTTTATCGTCTGTTTCTCCTGTACATTTTGAAGTGAAATGAAGTCGGTTCAGTTGAATCTACAAAAAGTCCGACCGGAGGACAGAGACTAAACACCATCGAATCATTTCCTGCACAAACGGCACGAGCTCCTGCTGCGGCTCAGATCTGCACAAACACGTCCTGAAACGCCCCGTTCTTTCACCGTCTGGAGCTCGCGTTTCAGTCTTTTGTCATTTCTCCAGGACGAGTTTACAGCGTGAACTTTGACCCGAGTCGTGTCGTTAAAACGTCAAACACAAGTGTAATATCACAGTTTGTGCGTCGGAGTTTTACAGCGAGTGTAAAACAGTTCCAAATGTGACCAAAATAAAAGTCTGCAGCTCGGACAAATGTAGAGTTTGAGTGTGACGTGTGAAAAAGAAACATTTATAGCACAAAAACATGTCCAAAAGCCACAAAAACGCAGCTAAAATCAGCAAAACTAAACGTAAAGCGGCTAAAAGTGAGAAAAATGGGACTAAAAGCGACATAATTGCAATAATTGCGTTTTTTGTCACTTTTAGTCAAGTTTTTGTCAATTTTACTTACGTTTTTGTCACTTTTAGTCGCTCTTTTGTCACTTTTAGTCGCTCTTTTGTCACTTTTAGTCGCTCTTTTGTCACTTTTAGTTGTTTTTTTGTCACTTTTAGTCGCTCTGTTGTCACTTTTAGTCGCTCTTTTGTCACTTTTAGTTGTTTTTTTGTCACTTTTAGTCGCTCTGTTGTCACTTTTAGTCGCTCTTTTGTCACTTTTAGTCGCTCTTTTGTCACTTTTAGTCGCTCTTTTGTCACTTTTAGTTGTTTTTTTGTCACTTTTAGTCGCTCTGTTGTCACTTTTAGTCGCTCTTTTGTCACTTTTAGTCGCTCTTTTGTCACTTTTAGTCGCTCTTTTGTCACTTTTAGTCACTCTTTTGTCACTTTTAGTCACTCTTTTGTCACTTTTAGTCGCTCTGTTGTCACTTTTAGTCACGTTTTTGTCACGTTTTTGTCACTTTTAGTCGCTCTTTTGTCACTTTCAGTCACGTCTTTGTCACTTTTAGTCGCTCTTTTGTCACTTTCAGTCGCGTCTTTGTCACTTTTAGTCGCTCTGTTGTCACTTTTAGTCGCTCTTTTGTCACTTTTAGTCGCTCTTTTGTCACTTTTAGTCGCTCTTTTGTCACTTTTAGTCACGTCTTTGTCACTTTTAGTTGCTCTTTTGTCACTTTTAGTCGCTCTTTTGTCACTTTTAGTCGCTCTTTTGTCACTTTTAGTCGCTCTTTTGTCACTTTAAGTCACGTGTTTGTCACTTTTAGTCGCTCTTTTGTCACTTTTTAGTCGCTCACTTTTAGTCGCTCTTTTGTCACTTTCAGTCGCTCTTTGTCACTTTTAGTCGCTTCTTGTCACTTTTAGTCAGTCTTTTTGTCACTTTTAGTCGCCTTTTTGTCACTTTTAGTCGCTCTTGTCACTTTTAGTCACTCTTTGTCACTTTTTAGTCACTCTTTGTCACTTTTAGTCGCTCTGTTGTCACTTTTAGTCACGTTTTTGTCACGTTTTTGTCACTTTTAGTCGCTCTTTGGTCACTTTCAGTCACGTCTTTGTCACTTTTAGTCGCTCTTTTGTCACTTTTAGTCGCTCTTTTGTCACTTTCAGTCGCTCTTTGGTCACTTTCAGTCACGTCTTTGTCACTTTTAGTCGCTCTTTTGTCACTTTTAGTCGCTCTTTTGTCACTTTCAGTCGCGTCTTTGTCACTTTTAGTCGCTCTGTTGTCACTTTTAGTCGCTCTTTTGTCACTTTTAGTTGCTCTTTTGTCACTTTCGGTCGCTCTTTTGTCACTTTCGGTCACGTCTGTCACGTTTATTGCACTTTTTTAAGTCTGTTTGAAGTCATTTCTCGTGTTTTATCGTCTGTTTCTCCTGTACATTTTGAAGTGAAATGAAGTCGGTTCAGTTGAATCTACAAAAAGTCCGACCGGAGGACAGAGACTAAACACCATCGAATCATTTCCTGCACAAACGGCACGAGCTCCTGCTGCGGCTCAGATCTGCACAAACACGTCCTGAAACGCCCCGTTCTTTCACCGTCTGGAGCTCGCGTTTCAGTCTTTTGTCATTTCTCCAGGACGAGTTTACAGCGTGAACTTTGACCCGAGTCGTGTCGTTAAAACGTCAAACACAAGTGTAATATCACAGTTTGTGCGTCGGAGTTTTACAGCGAGTGTAAAACAGTTCCAAATGTGACCAAAATAAAAGTCTGCAGCTCGGACAAATGTAGAGTTTGAGTGTGACGTGTGAAAAAGAAACATTTATAGCACAAAAACATGTCCAAAAGCCACAAAAACGCAGCTAATATCAGCAAAACTAAACGTAAAGCGGCTAAAAGTGAGAAAAATGGGACTAAAAGCGACATAATTGCAATAATTGCGTTTTTTTGTCACTTTCAGTCGTGTTTTTGTCACTTTTAGTCATTTTTTTGTCACTTTTAGTTGTTCCATTGTCACTTTTAGTCATTTTTTTGTCACTTTTAGTCATGTTTATTTCAGTTTTTGTTGCTTTCTTGTCAGTTTTAGTCGCTCTTTTGTCACTTTTAGTTGTTCCATTGTCACTTTTAGTCATTTTTTTGTCACTTTTAGTCACGTTTATTTCAGTTTTTGTTGCTTTCTTGTCACTTTTAGTCGCTCTTTTGTCACTTTTAGTCGCATTGTTGTCACTTTTAGTCACGTTTTTGTCACTTTTAGTGTTCAGGTCCTTCTGTGACGTTTATGTTCAGGTCGTTCTGTGACGTTTGTGTTCAGGTCGTTCTGTGACGTTTGTGTTCAGGTCGTTCTGTGACGTTTGTGTTCAGGTCGTTCTGTGATGTTTGTGTCTGTGTTCAGGTTCCTTCTGTGACGTTTGTGTCCGTGTTCAGGTCCTTCTGTGACGTTTGTCTTCAGGTCCTTCTGTGACGTTTGTGTTCAGGTCCTTCTGTGACGTTTGTCTACGTGTTCAGGTCCTTCTGTGACGTTTGTGTCCGTATTCAGGTCCTTCTGTGACGTTTGTGTCCGTGTTCAGGTCCTTCTGTGATGTTTGTGTCCGTGTTCAGGTCCTTCTGTGACGTTTGTGTCCGTGTTCAGGTCCTTCTGTGACGTTTGTGTCCGTGTTCAGGTCCTTCTGTGATGTTTGTGTTCGTGTTCAGGTCCTTCTGTGACGTTTGTGTCCGTGTTCAGGTCCTTCTGTGACGTTTGTGTTCAGGTCCTTCTGTGACGTTTGTGTCCGTGTTCAGGTCCTTCTGTGACGTTTGTGTCCGTGTTCAGGTCCTTCTGTGACGTTTGTGTCCGTGTTCAGGTCCTTCTGTGATGTTTGTGTCCGTGTTCAGGTCCTTCTGTGACGTTTGTGTCCGTGTTCAGGTCCTTCTGTGACGTTTGTGTTCAGGTCCTTCTGTGACGTTTGTGTCCGTGTTCAGGTCCTTCTGTGACGTTTGTGTCCGTATTCAGGTCCTTCTGTGACGTTTGTGTCCGTATTCAGGTCCTTCTGTGACGTTTGTGTCCGTGTTCAGGTCCTTCTGTGATGTTTGTGTTCGTGTTCAGGTCCTTCTGTGATGTTTGTGTCCGTGTTCAGGTCCTTCTGTGACGTTTGTGTTCAGGTCCTTCTGTGACGTTTGTGTCCGTGTTCAGGTCCTTCTGTGACGTTTGTGTTCAGGTCCTTCTGTGACGTTTGTCTTCAGGTCCTTCTGTGACGTTTGTCTTCAGGTCCTTCTGTGACGTTTGTCTTCAGGTCCTTCTGTGACGTTTGTGTTCAGGTCCTTCTGTGACGTTTGTCTACGTGTTCAGGTCCTTCTGTGACGTTTGTGTCCGTATTCAGGTCCTTCTGTGACGTTTGTGTCCGTGTTCAGGTCCTTCTGTGATGTTTGTGTCCGTGTTCAGGTCCTTCTGTGACGTTTGTGTCCGTGTTCAGGTCCTTCTGTGACGTTTGTGTCCGTGTTCAGGTCCTTCTGTGATGTTTGTGTTCGTGTTCAGGTCCTTCTGTGACGTTTGTGTCCGTGTTCAGGTCCTTCTGTGACGCTTTGTGTTCAGGTCCTTCTGTGACGCTTTGTGTCCGTGTTCAGGTCCTTCTGTGACGTTTGTGTCCGTATTCAGGTCCTTCTGTGACGTTTGTGTCCGTATTCAGGTCCTTCTGTGACGCTTTGTGTCCGTGTTCAGGTCCTTCTGTGACGCTTGTCTTCAGGTCCTTCTGTGACGCTTTGTGTTCAGGTCCTTCTGTGACGCTTTGTGTTCAGGTCCTTCTGTGACGCTTGTGTCCGTGTTCAGGTCCTTCTGTGACGCTTTGTGTTCAGGTCCTTCTGTGACGCTTGTCTTCAGGTCCTTCTGTGACGCTTGTCTTCAGGTCCTTCTGTGACGCTTGTCTTCAGGTCCTTCTGTGACGCTTGTGTTCAGGTCCTTCTGTGACGCTTGTCTACGCGTGTTCAGGTCCTTCTGTGACGCTTTGTGTCCGTATTCAGGTCCTTCTGTGACGTTTGTGTCCGTGTTCAGGTCCTTCTGTGATGTTTGTGTCCGTGTTCAGGTCCTTCTGTGACGTTTGTGTCCGTGTTCAGGTCCTTCTGTGACGTTTGTGTCCGTGTTCAGGTCCTTCTGTGATGTTTGTGTTCGTGTTCAGGTCCTTCTGTGACGTTTGTGTCCGTGTTCAGGTCCTTCTGTGACGTTTGTGTTCAGGTCCTTCTGTGACGTTTGTGTCCGTGTTCAGGTCCTTCTGTGACGTTTGTGTCCGTGTTCAGGTCCTTCTGTGACGTTTGTGTCCGTGTTCAGGTCCTTCTGTGACGTTTGTCTTCAGGTCCTTCTGTGATGTTTGTGTTCGTGTTCAGGTCCTTCTGTGACGTTTGTCTACGTGTTCAGGTCCTTCTGTGACGTTTGTGTTCAGGTCCTTCTGTGACGTTTGTGTCCGTGTTCAGGTCCTTCTGTGACGTTTGTGTTCAGGTCCTTCTGTGACGTTTGTCTTCAGGTCCTTCTGTGATGTTTGTGTTCAGGTCCTTCTGTGACGTTTGTCTTCAGGTACTTCTGTGACGTTTGTGTTCAGGTCCTTCTGTGACGGTCCGTGTTCAGGTCCGTTCAGTGTCCTTCTGTGTTCAGGTCCTTCTGTGACGTTTGTGTTCAGGTCCTTCTGTGACGTTTGTGTTCAGGTCCTTCTGTGACGTTTGTCTTCAGGTCCTTCTGTGACGTTTGTGTTCAGGTCCTTCTGTGACGTTTGTCTTCAGGTCCTTCTGTGACGTTTGTGTTCAGGTCCTTCTGTGACGTTTGTCTTCAGGTCCTACTGTGACGTTAGTGTACAGGTCCTTCTGTGACGCTTTGTGTTCAGGTCCTTCTGTGACGCTTTGTGTCCGTGTTCAGGTCCTTCTGTGACGTTTGTGTTCAGGTCCTTCTGTGACGTTTGTGTTCAGGTCCTTCTGTGACGTTTGTGTTCAGGTCCTTCTGTGACGTTTGTCTTCAGGTCCTTCTGTGACGTTTGTGTTCAGGTCCTTCTGTGACGTTTGTGTCCGTGTTCAGGTCCTTCTGTGACGTTTGTGTTCAGGTCCTTCTGTGACGTTTGTGTTCAGGTCCTTCTGTGACGTTTGTCTTCAGGTCCTTCTGTGACGTTTGTGTTCAGGTCCTTCTGTGACGTTTGTCTTCAGGTCCTTCTGTGACGTTTGTGTTCAGGTCCTTCTGTGACGTTTTTCTTCATTTCATTCTGTGACGTTTGTGTTCAGGTCCTTCTGTGACGTTTGTGTTCAGGTCCTTCTGTGACGTTTGTGTCCGTGATCAGGTCCTTCTGTGACGTTTGTGTCCGTGATCAGGTCCTTCTGTGACGTTTGTGTCCGTGATCAGGTCCTTCTGTGACGTTTGTGTCCTTGTTCAGGTCGGTACATGACGTTTATCCTGAACCCTCTGCACTTCCCGAACATCATCAAACATGGCCGACAGCTGGACTTCCATGAGTTCTCCAACACTGTGGCTCCGTACGCTTTCGGTTACGCCCCGCTGAGCCCCGAGCGCTTCCCGGGGCTGAGCGAGCAGGTCCACAGCACCTTCCAGCTGCTGCAGGGTCCGCACCTACCCGCCCTGTCCGAGAGCATGATGAGGAACCTGCTGCTGGTCTTCAGAGAGGACCACCTGGAGTGTGGAGGTCCGAGCCCAGGTCAGTGTCCCAGCAGCTGCACTTCATCTGCAGCAAAGTAAAACGGCATTCTGTGTGACGTTTCAGACTCTGGTTTCAGATGTTTCAGACTCTGGTTTTAGACGTTTCAGACTCTGGTTTCAGACTCTGGTTTTAGACGTTTCAGACTCTGGTTTTAGACGTTTCAGACTCTGGTTTCAGACGTTTCAGGCTCTGGTTTCAGACTGTGGTTTCAGACTCTGGTTTTAGACGTTTCAGACTCTGGTTTCAGACGTTTTAGACGTTTCAGACTCTGGTTTCAGACGTTTCAGACTCTGGTTTCAGACTGTGGTTTCAGACATTTCAGACTCTGGTTTTAGACGTTTCAGACTCTGGTTTCAGACGTTTCAAACTCTGGTTTTAGATGTTTCAGACTCTGGTTTCAGACGTTTCAAACTCTGGTTTCAGACGTTTCAGACTCTGGATTTAGACGTTTCAGACTCTGGTTTTAGACGTTTCAGACTCTGGTTTTAGACGTTTCAGACTCTGGTTTCAGACGTTTCAGACTCTGGTTTCAGACGTTTCAGACTCTGGTTTCAGACTCTGGTTTCAGACGTTTCAGACTCTGGTTTTAGACGTTTCAGACTCTGGTTTCAGACTCTGGTTTTAGACGTTTCAGACTCTGGTTTCAGACGTTTCAGGCTCTGGTTTCAGACTGTGGTTTCAGACTCTGGTTTCAGACGTTTCAGGCTCTAGTTTTAGACGTTTCAGACATTTCAGACTCTGGTTTTAGACGTTTCAGACTCTGGTTTTAGACGTTTCAGATTCTGGTTTCAGACATTTCAGACTCTGGTTTCAGACGTTTCAGACTCTGGTTTTAGACGTTTCAGACTCTGGTTTCAGACGTTTCAGACTCTGGTTTTAGACGTTTCAGACTCTGGTTTCAGTCGTTTCAGACTCTGGTTTTAGACGTTTCAGACTCTGGTTTCAGACGTTTCAGACTCTGGTTTCAGACGTTTCAGACTCTGGTTTTAGACGTTTCAGACTCTGGTTTCAGACGTTTCAGACTCTGGTTTTAGACGTTTCAGACTCTGGTTTCAGACGTTTCAGACGTTTCAGACTCTGGTTTCAGTCGTTTCAGACTCTGGTTTTAGACGTTTCAGACTCTGGTTTCAGTCGTTTCAGACTCTGGTTTCAGACGTTTCAGACTCTGGTTTTAGACGTTTCAGACTCTGGTTTCAGACGTTTCAGACTCTGGTTTTAGACGTTTCAGACTCTGGTTTCAGACGTTTCAGACTCTGGTTTCAGACGTTTCAGACTCTGGTTTCAGACGTTTCAGACTCTGGTTTCAGACGTTTCAGACTCTGGTTTTAGACGTTTCAGACTCTGGTTTCAGACATTTCAGACTCTGGTTTCAGACGTTTCAGACTGGTTTTAGACGTTTCAGACTCTGGTTTCAGTCGTTTCAGACTCTGGTTTTAGACGTTTCAGACTCTGGTTTCAGTCGTTTCAGACTCTGGTTTTAGACGTTTCAGACTCTGGTTTCAGACGTTTCAGACTCTGGTTTCAGACGTTTCAGACTCTGGTTTCAGACGTTTCAGACTCTGGTTTCAGACGTTTCAGACTCTGGTTTTAGACGTTTCAGACTCTGGTTTCAGACATTTCAGACTCTGGTTTCAGACGTTTCAGACTGGTTTTAGACGTTTCAGACTCTGGTTTCAGACTCTGGTTTTAGACGTTTCAGACTCTGGTTTCAGTCGTTTCAGACTCTGGTTTTAGACGTTTCAGACTCTGGTTTCAGTCGTTTCAGACTCTGGTTTTAGACGTTTCAGACTCTGGTTTCAGACGTTTCAGACTCTGGTTTTAGACGTTTCAGACTCTGGTTTTAGACGTTTCAGACTCTGGTTTCAGACATTTCAGACTCTGGTTTCAGACTGTGGTTTCAGACGTTTCAGACTCTGGTTTCAGACGTTTCAGACTCTGGTTTCAGACGTTTCAGACTCTGGTTTTAGTCGTTTCAGACTCTGGTTTCAGACGTTTCAGACTCTGGTTTTAGACGTTTCAGACTCTGGTTTCAGACGTTTCAGACTCTGGTTTCAGACTCTGGTTTTAGACGTTTCAGACTCTGGTTTTAGACGTTTCAGACTCTGGTTTCAGTCGTTTCAGACTCTGGTTTCAGACGTTTCAGACTCTGGTTTCAGACGTTTCAGACTCTGGTTTCAGACGTTTCAGACTCTGGTTTTAGACGTTTCAGACTCTGGTTTCAGACGTTTCAGACTCTGGTTTCAGACGTTTCAGACTCTGGTTTCAGACGTTTCAGACTCTGGTTTCAGACGTTTCAGACTCTGGTTTCAGACGTTTCAGACTCTGGTTTCAGACGTTTCAGACTCTGGTTTCAGACGTTTCAGACTCTGGTTTCAGACGTTTCAGACTCTGGTTTCAGTCGTTTCAGACTCTGGTTTTAGACGTTTCAGACTCTGGTTTCAGACGTTTCAGACTCTGGTTTTAGACGTTTCAGACTCTGGTTTCAGACGTTTCAGACGTTTCAGACTCTGGTTTCAGACGTTTCAGACTCTGGTTTTAGACGTTTCAGACTCTGGTTTCAGTCGTTTCAGACTCTGGTTTCAGACGTTTCAGACTCTGGTTTCAGACGTTTCAGACTCTGGTTTCAGACGTTTCAGACTCTGGTTTTAGACGTTTCAGACTCTGGTTTCAGACGTTTCAGACTCTGGTTTCAGACGTTTCAGACTCTGGTTTCAGACGTTTCAGACTCTGGTTTCAGACGTTTCAGACTCTGGTTTTAGACGTTTCAGACTCTGGTTTCAGACATTTCAGACTCTGGTTTCAGACGTTTCAGACTGGTTTTAGACGTTTCAGACTCTGGTTTCAGACTCTGGTTTTAGACGTTTCAGACTCTGGTTTCAGTCGTTTCAGACTCTGGTTTTAGACGTTTCAGACTCTGGTTTCAGACGTTTCAGACTCTGGTTTCAGACGTTTCAGACTCTGGTTTCAGACGTTTCAGACTCTGGTTTCAGACGTTTCAGACTCTGGTTTCAGACGTTTCAGACTCTGGTTTCAGACATTTCAGACTCTGGTTTCAGACGTTTCAGACTGGTTTTAGACGTTTCAGACTCTGGTTTCAGACTCTGGTTTTAGACGTTTCAGACTCTGGTTTCAGTCGTTTCAGACTCTGGTTTTAGACGTTTCAGACTCTGGTTTCAGTCGTTTCAGACTCTGGTTTTAGACGTTTCAGACTCTGGTTTCAGACGTTTCAGACTCTGGTTTTAGACGTTTCAGACTCTGGTTTTAGACGTTTCAGACTCTGGTTTCAGACGTTTCAGACTCTGGTTTCAGACATTTCAGACTCTGGTTTCAGACTGTGGTTTCAGACGTTTCAGACTCTGGTTTCAGACGTTTCAGACTGGTTTTAGACGTTTCAGACTCTGGTTTCAGTCGTTTCAGACTCTGGTTTCAGACGTTTCAGACTCTGGTTTTAGTCGTTTCAGACTCTGGTTTTAGACGTTTCAGACTCTGGTTTCAGTCGTTTCAGACTCTGGTTTCAGACGTTTCAGACTCTGGTTTTAGTCGTTTCAGACTCTGGTTTTAGACGTTTCAGACTCTGGTTTCAGACGTTTCAGACTCTGGTTTTAGTCGTTTCAGACTCTGGTTTCAGTCGTTTCAGACTCTGGTTTTAGACGTTTCAGACTCTGGTTTCAGTCGTTTCAGACTCTGGTTTTAGACGTTTCAGACTCTGGTTTCAGTCGTTTCAGACTCTGGTTTTAGACGTTTCAGACTGGTTTTAGACGTTTCAGACTCTGGTTTCAGACTCTGGTTTCAGACGTTTCAGCCCGTGTAACGTTTCAGCCTGTGTGACGTTTCAGAGTGGCGGAGCTCGCAGCTGTACGACTTCTGCCTCAGCGTGGCGTTCGAGGCGACCTTCATGACGATCTACGGCCGCTCGGCGTCCGAGCACAGACACCGCCGCATGGAGCAGATCCGGCAGGACTTCATCCACTTTGACCGGATGATCCCACTGCTCATGGCCCAGGTCAGACTCACCGGGTCAAGCGCTAGGACCAGTGTGGGCCTTCTGTGACCCCCCTCTGACCCCTCTGTGACCCCTGTGACCCCCCTCTGACCCCTCTGGCCCCTGTGACCCCTCTGACCATGGATGTATTAAAAGAACTGGATAAGCCCCGCCCCCTCTGTCCCAGGTTGATTAGTGGTCGTGTGAGGTACTGCAGCCTTTTTCTAAAATGTCACATTATAATCACAGACAGGACTGAATTATTATCAGTATTTAAATAAAATAGAAGGAAATGTTCTTTTCTACCGTTTATAAAATCACACAAATTACCGTTTTTATATGAAGTGGGGGATTGTGGTCACGTGGCGCCCTAAATCAAAGATGGCCGCCTCCATATCAGGAAGTAAATGCGGAAGTAAGAAACTTTTTTGGGGTCATGAACCAATGAGCTCAGGCCACAGTGAGGAACAGGACGGCCATCTTGGATTCATCTTCCAGGTTTTATTATAGTTCTATGCCTGTGACCCCTGTGACCCCCCTGTGACCCCTCTGACCCCCCTGTGACCCCTGTGACCCCCCTGTGACCCCCCTGTGACCCCTCTGACCCCCCTGTGACCCCTCTGACCCCCCTGTGACCCCTCTGACCCCCCTGTGACCCCTCTGACCTCCCTGTGACCCCTGTGACCCCCCTGTGACCCCTCTGACCCCCCTGTGACCCCTGTGACCCCCCCAGGTGACCCCCCTGTGACCCCCCTGTGACCCCTCTGTGACCCCTGTGTCCCCCCTGTGACCCCCCTGTGACCCCTGTGACCCCCCTGTGACCCCCCTGTGACCCCTCTGACCCCCCTGTGACCCCTCTGACCTCCCTCTGACCTCCCTGTGACCCCCCTGTGACCCCTCTGACCTCCCTCTGACCTCCCTGTGACCCCCCTGTGACCCCTCTGTGACCCCTCTGTGACCCCCTGTGACCCCTCTGACCCCCTGTGACCCCTGTGACCCCTGTGACCCCCTGTGACCCTCTGTGACCCCCAGGTACCCCCTGTGACCCCCCCCCAGACCCCCTCTGACCCCCTGTGACCCCTCTGACCTCCCTCTGACCTCCCTGTGGCCCCCAGACCTCTGACCTCCCTCTGACCTCCCTGTGACCCCTGTGACCCCCTGACCTCCCTGTGACCCCTCTGACCCCACCCCCTGTGACCCCCCTGTGACCCCCCTCTGACCCCCCTGACCCCTGTGACCCCCTGTGACCCCCTGTGACCCCCCTGTGACCCCTGTGACCCCTGTGACCCTCTGACCCCCTGACCCCCTCTGACCCCCTGTGACCCCTAGACCCCCTGTGACCCCTCTTACCCCCTGTGACCCCCCTGACCCCCTGTGACCCCTCTGACCGCCCTGTGACCCCTGTGACCCCTCTGACCCCCTGTGACCCCCCTGTGACCCCTCCTGTGACCCCTCTGACCCCCCTGTGACCCCTGTGACCCCTGCCCAGACCCCCTGCAGCCCCTGTGACCCCTCAGACCCCCTGACCCCCTCTGACCCCCCCCATGTGACCCCTCTGACCCCCTCCCAGCCCCCTGTGACCCCTCTGACCCCCCTGTGACCCCTCTGACCCTGTGACCCCTCTGACCCCCTGTGACCCCTCTGACCCCCTGACCCCTCTGACCCCTCTGACCCCCGGACCCCCTGTGACCCTCTGACCCCCCTGTGACCCCTCTGACCCCCTCACCCCCTGTGACCCCTCTGACCCCCTGACCCTCTGACCCCCAGACCCCTCTGACCCCCCCAGACCCCTCTGACCCCCTCTGACCCCTCTGACCCCCTGTGACCCCTCTGACCCCCTCTGACCCCTCCCAGACCCCCTGTGACCCCTCTGACCCCTCTGACCCCCTGTGACCCCTCTGACCCCTGTGACCCCTCTGACCCCCTGTGACCCCCCTGTGACCCCCATGTGACCCCTCTGACCCCCATGTGACCCCTCTGACCCCCCTCTGACCCTCTGACGCCCTGACCCTCTGACCCCCCTGACCCCTCTGACCCCCTCTGACCCCCTGTGACCCCTCTGACCCCCCCAGACCCCCCTGACCCCCAGACCCTCTGACCCCCTGTGACCCCTCTGACCCCCCTGTGACCCCTCTGACCTCCCTGTGACCCCCCTGTGACCCCTCTGACCTCCCTGTGACCCCCCTGTGACCCCTCTGACCCCCTCTGACCCTCTGACCCCTCTGACCCCCTGTGACCCCCTGTGACCCCTCTGACCCCCTGTGACCCCTCTGACCTCTCCCTCTGACCCCCCTCTGTGACCCTCAGACCCTCTGACCCCCTGTGACCCCCTGACCCCCTGACCCCAGACCCCTGACCCTGTGACCCCTCTGACCCTGTGACCCCCTCTGACCCCTCTCTGACCCCCATGTGACCCCTCTGACCCCTCTAGACCCCCTCAGACCCCTCTGACCCCCTGTGGCCCCTCTGACCCTGTGACCCCCTGTGACCCTCTGACCCCTCTGACCCCCCCCAGACCCCTCTGACCCCCTGGACCCCCTCAGACCCCTGTGACCCCCCAGACCCCTCAGCCCCTCTGACCCTCCCCTGACCCCCCTGACCCCCTGACCCCTCTGACCCCCTGTGACCCCTCTGACCCCCCTGTGACCCCTCTGACCCCCTGTGACCCCTCTGACCCCTCCTGACCCCTGTGACCCCTGTGACCCCCCTGTGACCCCCCAGTGTCCCCTCTGACCCCCCTAGACCCCTGTGACCCCCCCCCTCTGACCCCTGTGACCCCTCTGACCCTCTGACCCCCTAGGACCCCTGACCCCCTCTGACCCCTCTGACCCCTGACCCTCTGTGACCCCTGACCCCCCTGAGACCCCCTCTGACCCCCTCCCATGTGACCCTCTGACCCCGCCTGACCCCTCTGACCCCTCTGACCCCCTCTGACCCCTCTGACCCCCTCTGACCCCCCTGTGACCCCTCTGACCCCCATGTGACCCCTCTGTGACCCCTCTGACCCCCCTGTGACCCCTCTGAGCCCCCTGTGACCCCTCTGACCTCCCTGTGTCACCCCTGTGACCCCTCTGTCCTCCCTGTGACCCCCCTGTGACCCCTCTGACCCCCCTGTGACCCCTCTGACCCCCTGTGACCCTGTGACCCCCTCTGACCCCCTCTGACCCCCCTGTGACCCCTCTGACCCCCCTGTGACCCCTCTGCCTGTGTCCCCTCTGACCCCCCTGTGACCCCTCTGACCTCCCTGTGACCCCCCTGTGACCCCTCTGACCCCCCTCTGACCCCCCTGTGACCCTCAGGTGCCGCTCTGGCTCTTGGGTCGCACTCAAAGCGTCCGTCAGAAGCTCATCGATGGTTTCTGTGAAATGTCAGACTGGAGCGGCTCGTCCTTCTTCATCCAGCGCCGGAGCCTTCTGTTCGAGCAGCAACCGAACCTGAGCCGCCACGACACGGCAGGTGCGGCCCTGCCCTGGACCAGGATTAGGCCCGGTTCAGACCTGGTTCAGACCCGGTTTAGACCCGGTTTAGTCCTGGTTTAGACCCGCTTCAGACCCGGTTCAGACCCGGCTCAGACCCGGCTCAGACCCGGTTCAGACCCAGTTTAGACCCGGTTTAGACCCGGTTTAGACCTGGTTTAGACCTGGTTTAGACCTGGTTTAGACCCGGTTCAGACCCGGTTCAGGCCCAGCTCAGACCCGGTTCAGACCCGGCTCAGACCCGGTTTAGACCCGGTTTAGACCTGGTTTAGACCCGGCTCAGACCCGGTTCAGACCTGGTTCAGACCCGGTTCAGACCCGGTTTAGACCCGGTTCAGACCTGGTTCAGACCCGGTTCAGACCCGGTTCAGACCCGGTTCAGACCTGGTTTAGTCCTGGTTTAGTCCTGGTTTAGACCCAGTTCAGACCCGGCTCAGGCCCGGTTCAGTCCCGGTTCAGGCCCGGTTCAGACCCTGTTCAGACCCGGTTCAGACCCGGTTTAGACCTAGTTTAGACCCGGTTCAGACCCTGTTCAGACCTGGTTTAGACCCGGCTCAGACCCGGTTCCGACCCGGCTCAGACCCGGTTTAGACCCGGTTCAGACCTGGTTTAGACCCGGTTTAGTCCTGGTTTACACCCGGTTCAGACCCGGTTCAGACCTGGTTCAGACCTGGTTCAGACCCGGTTTAGACCCGGTTTAGTCCTGGTTTAGACCCGGTTCAGACCCAGTTCAGACCCGGCTCAGACCCGGTTCAGGCCCGGTTTAGACCCGGTTCAGACCTGGTTTAGACCCGGCTCAGACCCGGTTCCGACCCGGCTCAGACCTGGTTCAGACCCGGCTCAGAACCGGCTCAGACCCGGTTAAGGCCCGGTTTAGACCCGGCTCAGACCCGGCTCAGACCCGGCTCAGACCTGGTTCAGACCCGGTTCAGACCCGGTTCAGGCCCGGTTCAGACCCGGTTTAGACCCGGTTCAGGCCCGGTTCAGACCCGGTTTAGACCTGGTTCAGACCTGGTTCAGACCCGGTTCAGACCCGGTTTAGTCCTGGTTCAGACCTGGTTCAGACCCGGCTCAGAACCGGTTCAGACCCGGTTCAGACCCGGTTTAGACCCGGTTCAGACCCGGTTCAGGCCCAGCTCAGACCCGGTTCAGACCCGGCTCAGACCCGGTTTAGACCCGGTTTAGACCTGGTTTAGACCCGGCTCAGACCCGGTTCAGACCTGGTTCAGACCCGGTTCAGACCCGGTTTAGACCCGGTTCAGACCTGGTTCAGACCCGGTTCAGACCTGGTTCAGACCCGGTTCAGACCTGGTTTAGACCCGGTTTAGTCCTGGTTTAGACCCGGTTCAGACCCGGTTCAGTCCCGGTTCAGGCCCGGTTCAGACCCTGTTCAGACCCTGTTCAGACCTGGTTTAGACCCGGCTCAGACCCGGTTCCGACCCGGCTCAGACCCGGTTTAGACCCGGTTTAGTCCTGGTTTAGACCCGGTTTAGTCCTGGTTTAGACCCGGTTCAGACCCGGTTCAGACCCGGTTCAGACCTGGTTCAGACCCGGTTCAGACCTGGTTCAGACCCGGTTTAGACCCGGTTTAGTCCTGGTTTAGACCCGGTTCAGACCCAGTTCAGACCTGATTCAGACCCGGTTCAGACCCGGTTCAGACCCGGTTCAGGCCTGGTTTAAACCCGGCTCAGACCCGGTTCAGGCCCGGTTCAGATCCGGTTCAGATCCGGTTTAGACCCGGTTCAGACCCGGTTCAGGCCCGGTTCAGACCTGGTTTAGACCCGGCTCAGACCCTGTTCCGACCCGGCTCACACCCGGTTTAGTCCTGGTTTAGACCCGGTTTAGACCCGGTTCAGACCCGGTTCAGGCCCGGTTCAGATCCGGTTCAGATCCGGTTTAGACCCGGTTCAGACCCGGTTCAGACCCGGTTCAGACCTGGTTTAGACCTAGTTTAGACCCGGTTCAGACCCTGTTCAGACCTGGTTTAGACCCGGTTCAGACCCGGCTCAGACCCGGTTCAGTCCCGGTTCAGGCCCGGTTCAGACCCTGTTCAGACCCGGTTCAGACCTGGTTTAGACCCGGCTGAGACCCGGTTCAGACCCGGTTTAGACCTAGTTTAGACCCGGTTCAGACCCAGCTCAGACCCGGTTCCGACCCGGCTCAGACCCGGTTTAGACCCGGTTCAGACCTGGTTTAGACCCGGTTTAGTCCTGGTTCACACCCGGTTCAGACCCGGTTCAGACCCGGTTCAGACCTGGTTCAGACCCGGTTTAGACCCGGTTTAGTCCTGGTTTAGACCCGGTTCAGACCTGATTCAGACCCGGTTCAGACCTGGTTTAGACCCGGCTCAGACCCGGTTCCGACCCGGCTCACACCCGGTTTAGTCCTGGTTTAGACCCGGTTTAGACCCGGTTCAGGCCCGGTTCAGATCCGGTTCAGATCCGGTTTAGACCCGGTTCAGACCCGGTTCAGACCCGGTTCAGACCTGGTTTAGACCCGGTTTAGTCCTGGTTTAGACCCGGTTCAGACCTGGTTTAGTCCTGGTTTAGACCCGGTTCAGACCCGGTTCAGACCCAGTTTAGACCCAGTTTAGTCCTGGTTTAGACCCGGTTCAGACCCGGTTCAGACCTGATTCAGACCCGGTTCAGACCTGGTTCAGACCCGGTTCAGACCCGGTTCAGACCCGGGTCTGAATCGGTTCAGTCCCGGTTCAGACCCGGTTCAGGCCTGGTTCAGACCCGGTTCAGACCCGGTTCAGACCCGGTTCAGACCCGGTTCAGGCCTGGTTTAAACCCGGCTCAGACCCGGTTCAGGCCCGGTTTAGACCCGGTTCAGACCTGGTTTAGACCCGGCTCAGACCCGGTTCCGACCCGGCTCAGACCTGGTTCAGACCCGGCTCAGAACCGGCTCAGACCCGGTTAAGGCCCGGTTTAGACCCGGCTCAGACCCGGCTCAGACCCGGCTCAGACCTGGTTCAGACCCGGTTCAGACCCGGTTCAGGCCCGGTTCAGACCCGGTTTAGACCCGGTTCAGACCCGGTTTAGACCCGGTTCAGACCCGGTTCAGACCTGGTTTAGACCTGGTTTAGTCCTGGTTTAGACCCGGTTCAGACCCGGTTCAGACCTGGTTCAGACCCGGTTTAGTCCTGGTTTAGACCCGGTTCAGACCCGGTTCAGACCTGGTTTAGACCCGGTTTAGTCCTGGTTCAGACCTGGTTCAGACCCGGCTCAGAACCGGTTCAGACCTGGTTCAGACCCGGTTCAGACCTGGTTCAGACCCGGTTTAGACCCGGTTCAGACCCGGTTTAGACCCGGTTCATTCCTGGTTTAGACCCGGTACAGACCCGGTTCAGACCCGGTTCAGGCCCGGTTTAGACCCGGTTAAGACCCGGTTCAGACCTGGTTCAGGCCCGGTTCAGACCCGGCTCAGACCCGGTTCAGGCCCGGTTTAGACCCGGTTAAGACCCGGTTCAGACCTGGTTCAGGCCCGGTTCAGACCCGGCTCAGACCCGGTTTAGACCCGGTTCAGACCCGGTTAAGACCCGGTTCAGACCTGGTTCAGGCCCGGTTCAGACCCGGTTCAGGCCCGGTTCAGACCCGGTTTTCTGTCCTTCAGCTCAGCACTTCGCGATGCTCTGGGCGTCCGTGGGAAACACCAGCCCTGCCATGTTCTGGTGCGTGTATTACCTGCTCCGCCACCGGGAGGCGCTGCAGGCCGTGAGGGCGGAGCTTCTGGAGATGATGTCACAGGAAGGACTGGAGTTCCGACCGGACTCGGACCTGGTCCTGAGCTGCGAGCAGCTGGAGCGGCTCGTGGTCCTGGGTGAGGGTTCTTTGTCTCCACACTGTAACGCCCTCTGCTGCCACCAGAGGGAGCCCTAATACCAATCGTGCCGAGGGAACGCCTGACGGAGACAAAGTCAGGATCAGACACACCAAGTCCTGGAATGTAGAACAGACTTTCTGTCACTTTTAGTTGTGTTTTTGTTGTTTTTATCCACGTTTTGTTTTTGTGGATGAATTCTACGGCCGCCTCTGGAGTTGTTTTCGTCGCTTTTAGTTCCATCTTTTGTTCCGTTTTGTCCCGTCTTTGTCCCGTCTTTGTCCCTCTCTGTCCCGTCTTTGTTCAGTTTTGTCCCTCTCTGTCCCGTCTTTGTTCCGTTTTGTCCCTCTCTGTCCTGTCTTTGTTCCGTTTTGTCCCTCTCTGTCCTGTCTTTGTCCCTCTTTGTCCCTCTCTCTCCCGTCTTTGTCCCTCTTTGTCCCTCTCTCTCCTGTCTTTGTTCCGTTTTGTCCCTCTCTGTCCTGTCTTTGTTCAGTTTTGTCCCTCTCTGTCCCGTCTTTGTTGAGTTTTGTCCCTCTCTGTCCCGTCTTTGTTCAGTTTTGTCCCTCTCTGTCCTGTCTTTGTTCCGTTTTGTCCCTCTCTGTCCTGTCTTTGTCCCTCTTTGTCCCTCTCTCTCCCGTCTTTGTCCCTCTTTGTCCCTCTCTCTCCTGTCTTTGTTGAGTTTTGTCCCTCTCTCTCCTGTCTTTGTTCCGTTTTGTCCCTCTCTGTCCTGTCTTTGTTGTGTTTTGTCCCTCTCTGTCCCGTCTTTGTTGAGTTTTGTCCCTCTCTGTCCCGTCTTTGTTCAGTTTTGTCCCTCTCTGTCCCGTCTTTGTTCAGTTTTGTCCCTCTCTGTCCCGTCTTTGTTGAGTTTTGTCCCTCTCTGTCCCGTCTTTGTTCCGTTTTGTCCCTCTCTCTCCCGTCTTTGTCCCTCTTTGTCCCTCTCTGTCCCGTCTTTGTTGAGTTTTGTCCCTCTCTCTCCTGTCTTTGTTGTGTTTTGTCCCTCTCTGTCCCGTCTTTGTTCAGTTTTGTCCCTCTCTGTCCCGTCTTTGTTCCGTTTTGTCCCTCTCTGTCCCGTCTTTGTTGAGTTTTGTCCCTCTCTGTCCCGTCTTTGTTCCGTTTTGTCCCTCTCTCTCCCGTCTTTGTCCCTCTTTGTCCCTCTCTGTCCCGTCTTTGTTGAGTTTTGTCCCTCTCTCTCCTGTCTTTGTTGTGTTTTGTCCCTCTCTGTCCCGTCTTTGTTGAGTTTTGTCCCTCTCTGTCCCGTCTTTGTTCCGTTTTGTCCCTCTCTGTCCCGTCTTTGTTGAGTTTTGTCCCTCTCTGTCCCGTCTTTGTTGAGTTTTGTCCCTCTCTCTCCTGTCTTTGTTCAGTTTTGTCCCTCTCTCTCCCGTCTTTGTCCCTCTTTGTCCCTCTCTCTCCTGTCTTTGTTGTGTTTTGTCCCTCTCTGTCCCGTCTTTGTTGAGTTTTGTCCCTCTCTGTCCCGTCTTTGTTGAGTTTTGTCCCTCTCTCTCCTGTCTTTGTTCAGTTTTGTCCCTCTCTGTCCCGTCTTTGTTGAGTTTTGTCCCTCTCTGTCCCGTCTTTGTTCCGTTTTGTCCCTCTCTCTCCCGTCTTTGTCCCTCTCTGTCCCGTCTTTGTTGAGTTTTGTCCCTCTCTCTCCTGTCTTTGTTGTGTTTTGTCCCTCTCTGTCCCGTCTTTGTTCAGTTTTGTCCCTCTCTCTCCTGTCTTTGTTGTGTTTTGTCCCTCTCTGTCCCGTCTTTGTTCAGTTTTGTCCCTCTCTGTCCCGTCTTTGTTGAGTTTTGTCCCTCTCTCTCCTGTCTTTGTTCAGTTTTGTCCCTCTCTGTCCCGTCTTTGTTGAGTTTTGTCCCTCTCTCTCCTGTCTTTGTTGTGTTTTGTCCCTCTCTGTCCCGTCTTTGTTCAGTTTTGTCCCTCTCTCTCCTGTCTTTGTTGTGTTTTGTCCCTCTCTGTCCCGTCTTTGTTCCGTTTTGTCCCTCTCTGTCCCGTCTTTGTTGAGTTTGTCCCTCTCTGTCCCTGTCTTTGTTGTGTTTGTCCCTCTCTGTCCTGTCTTTGTCCTCTCTCTCTTTGTCCGTCTCTCTGTCTTTGTTCCTTTGTCCCTCTCTGTCCCTCTTTGTCTGCGTCTTTGTTCCTCTCTGTCCTTTGTCCCTCTCTCTCTTTGTCTTTGTCTCTCTCCCGTCTTTGTCCCTCTTTGTCCCTCTCTCTCCTGTCTTTGTTGTGTTTTGTCCCTCTCTGTCCCGTCTTTGTTGAGTTTTGTCCCTCTCTCTCCTGTCTTTGTTCAGTTTTGTCCCTCTCAGTCCCGTCTTTGTTCAGTTTTGTCCCTCTCTGTCCCGTCTTTGTTGAGTTTTGTCCCTCTCTCTCCTGTCTTTGTTCAGTTTTGTCCCTCTCTGTCCCGTCTTTGTTCAGTTTTGTCCCTCTCTCTCCTGTCTTTGTTGTGTTTTGTCCCTCTCTGTCCTGTCTTTGTCCCTCTTTGTCCCTCTCTCTCCCGTCTTTGTCCCTCTTTGTCCCTCTCTCTCCTGTCTTTGTTCCGTTTTGTCCCTCTCTCTCCTGTCTTTGTTCCGTTTTGTCCCTCTCTGTCCTGTCTTTGTTGTGTTTTGTCCCTCTCTGTCCCGTCTTTGTTGAGTTTTGTCCCTCTCTGTCCCGTCTCTGTCCCTCTTTGTTGACGTTTGTCTCTGGTTTGTCCAGACAGCGCGGTGAGTGAGAGTCTGCGCCTCAGCACGATGTCCATGAACGTTCGAGTGGCTCAGGACGACTTCAGACTTGGACTGGACTCGGTCTGGTCCATCCGCAAAGGAGACCTGATCACCATCTTCCCCCAGAGCACCCACCTGGACCCCGAGGTCTACCCGGAGCCCACGGTGAGGACCAGGACCAGAGACCGAGCCAGGACCAGGACCAGAGCCGGGACCAGGGACCGGAGACCGGAGACCGGACCCAGGACCAGAGACCGGACCCAGGACCAGAGACCGGACCCAGGACCAGAGACCAGAGACCAGAGACCAGAGACCAGAGACCAGAGACCAGAGACCAGAGACCAGAGACCAGAGACCAGAGACCAGAGACCGGACCAGAGACCAGAGACCAGAGACCAGACCTAGACCAGAGACCAGAGACCGGACCAGAGACCAGACCTAGACCAGAGACCAGAGACCGGACCAGAGACCGGGCCAGGACCAGAGCCAGGACCAGACCTAGACCAGAGACCAGAGACCGGACCAGAGACCGGACCAGAGACCAGAGACCGGACCAAAGACCGGACCAGAGACCGGACCAGAGACCAGACCTAGACCAGAGACCAGAGACCAGAGACCAGACCTAGACCAGACCTAGACCAGACCTAGACCAGACCTAGACCAGACCTAGACCAGAGACCAGAGACCAGACCTAGACCAGACCTAGACCAGACCTAGACCAGACCTAGACCAGAGACCAGGACCAGAGCCAGGACCAGGACCAGAGACCAGACCTAGACCAGGACTAGACCAGGACTAGACCAGGACTAGACCAGGACCAGAAACCAGGACCAGGGACCAGAGCCAGGACCAGGACCGGACCAGAGACCAGAGCCAGGACCAGGACCAGAGACAGAGCCAGGACCAGGACCAGACCAGGACCAGGACCAGAGACCGGACCAGGACCAGAGACAGAGCCAGGACCAGAACCAGGACCAGAGACCAGAGACCAGAGACCAGAGACCAGACCTAGACCAGACCTAGACCAGACCTAGACCAGACCTAGACCAGACCTAGACCAGGACTAGACCAGAGACCAGAGACCAGACCTAGACCAGGACCAGAGCCAGGACCAGGACCAGGACCAGAGACCAGGACTAGACCAGGACTAGACCAGGACCAGAAACCAGGACCAGAGACCAGAGCCAGGACCAGGACCGGACCAGAGACCAGAGCCAGGACCAGGACCAGGACCAGAGACAGAGCCAGGACCAGGACCAGGACCAGGACCAGGACCAGACCAGGACCAGGACCAGAGACCGGACCAGGACCAGAGACAGAGCCAGGACCAGGAGCAGGGACCAGACAATGCTTTGAGTTGGTAGATATGTTATATATATGAGAGAGAGAGGGGGGAGGAGCCTCTTGAGGCAGAGGCTGGTGTTGCTCTCAGACTCTGGTGTCGTTTGTGTCTCATCAAAGTTTCATGTTGTTTGGTTTTTCAGAGTTTCCAGTTCGACCGTTTCCTGGACAACGGCAAAGAGAGGAGGGACTTCTACAAGAGCGGGCGGCGGCTCAAGTATTACCTGATGCCGTTCGGCTCCGGCGCCTCCAAGTGTCCGGGCCGCTTCATCGCGCTGCAGGAGATCAAACAGTTTGTGTGTTTGCTGCTGCTGTACTTCGACCTGGAGCTGTGCGACGCCAGCGCGCAGATCCGACCCGACCTGAGCCGCGCCGGTCTCGGCATCATGCAGCCGACCTCCGACCTGCGCTTCAGGTACAGGCAGCGGCGCCCCCTGTGTGCTGACGGGTGACCTGCAGCGCCCCCTGTGTCCCACATGTGACCTGCAGGGCCCCCTGTGTGCTGACGGGTGACCTGCAGCGCCCCCTGTGCCCCACATGTGACCTGCAGCGCCCCCCGTGCCCCACATGTGACCTGCAGCGCCCCCTGTGTCCCACATGTGACCTACAGCGCCCCCGTGCCCCACATGTGACCTGCAGCGCCCCCCGTGCCCCACATGTGACCTGCAGCGCCCCCTGTGTCCCACATGTGACCTACAGCGCCCCCGTGCCCCACATGTGACCTGCAGCGCCCCCTGCCCACATGTGACCTGCAGCGCCCCCCCTGCCCCACATGTGACCTACAGCGCCCCCGTGCCCCACATGTGACCTACAGCGCCCCCGTACCCCACATGTGACCTACAGCGCCCCCGTACCCCACATGTGACCTACAGCGCCCCCTGTGTGCTGACGGGTGACCTGCAGCGCCCCCCGTGCCCCACATGTGACCTACAGCGCCCCCTGTGCCCCACATGTGACCTACAGCGCCCCCCGTGCCCCACATGTGACCTGCAGCGCCCCCTGTGCCCCACATGTGACCTACAGCGCCCCCTGTGCCCCACATGTGACCTACAGCGCCCCCGTGCCCCACATGTGACCTACAGCGCCCCCCGTGCCCCACATGTGACCTACAGCGCCCCCTGTGCCCCACATGTGACCTACAGCGCCCCCTGTGTGCTGACGGGTGACCTGCAGTTCATGTTTGTAATAATCAAATGTTATTAAAGTTCTGTTTTTGACTCAAATAAAAGCCCATTTGAACCATAAAAGGCAGAATGTTTATTGTTTAAACATTAAACACATGAACACTTGTGTCGATCGGGGAGGGCCGCTCCTGTCAGGGCCGCTCCAGTCAGGGCCGCTCCTGTCAGGGCCGCTCCAGTCAGGGCCGCTCCTGTCAGGGCTGCAGATACTGAGCGGTGAAAGCGTCCAGCTGAGTCTGCAGCTCCGTGGCTCGATTCCTGAAACGTCAAATCATTATAAAACTCAAGAGATCTGTGGACTTTTCTACACAGAAGACGTCTGAGCTCAGACGTGTCTCCTGAGGATAAGACCTCCTCCTCCTGAGCTCAGACGTGTCTCCTGAGGAGAAGACCTCCTCCTCCTGAGCTCAGACATGTTGCGCCTCCTGACGGTTTAAGCACCTGAAGGTCTTGGCGCTTCGCTGCAGCGTCTCCAGAGTCTGGATCCTGAGGCTGATCTGACGAACACTGGCCTCCAGCTCTGCCTCGCTCAGGTCCACGCGCTGAGTCAGTCTGCTCAGGGTCGACCACAGCTCCCTGCACCACACCAGAAGCATGTGAAGACCAGGAGAAACATCTACAGACCAGGACAAACATCTACAGACCATCTACAGACCAGGAGAAACATCTACAGACCAGGAGAAACATCTACAGACCAGGACAAACATCTACAGACCATCTACAGACCAGGAGAAACATCTACAGACCAGGAGAAACACCTACAGACCAGGACAAACATCTACAGACCATCTACAGACCAGGAGAAACATCTACAGACCAGGACAAACATCTACAGACCATCTACAGACCAGGAGAAACATCTACAGACCAGGAGAAACACCTACAGACCAGGAGAAACATCTACAGACCAGGACAAACATCTACAGACCAGGACAAACATCTACAGACCATCTACAGACCAGGAGAAACATCTACAGACCAGGACAAACATCTACAGACCAGGACAAACATCTACAGACCAGGACAAACATCTACAGACCATCTACAGACCAGGAGAAACATCTACAGACCAGGAGAAACATCTACAGACCAGGACAAACATCTACAGACCAGGACAAACATCTACAGACCAGGACAAACATCTACAGACTCTGACTCTGACAGGCTCCACTAATGCTAACGGGGCTAACTGCATGTTTCATAACGGGTGTGGTTTGTGGAGTCGCTCTGCAGCCAGGAGATGGCGCCTAAACTCTGTGCTGTGGGAAACAGCAGAGATGCAGATGTTTGTTTAGTTTTTATAAACCTTTAGTTCTAAAACATGAGACGCCAAACTCAGGCGCCGGTTTAAAGGATAATAACAAAATAATAATGCATGCAATAATGTTTTACTTTTACGTGAAACAGTTTGTAGTCAAAAACATGAAACATTAAAGTGCGTCCTGACGTTCCTCCGATCGCTCTAACGCTCTCCTGTTAGCGCTGTGTCTGTGCGGCTCGTACTTGTGCACTTGCTGCCTGCAGGAGGCGCTGGTGACCGTGGCCACAGCTCGCAGCCCTTTGGACGCGTGTTCCACAAACTGCAGCTTGAGGGCGCTCTCCTGCCTCGCGCCGTTCCACGTGCATCGCTCGTACACGTAAAGAAGAGCGTAGATCGACAAGGAGAAGGTTAGCACGCGCCAGCCCACGGCCCGCCAGATCTGCGTCACAGAGAAACACATATGACACGCCCGCCAGATCTGCGTCACAGAGAAACACATATGACACGCCCGCCAGATCTGCGTCACACAAACACATATGACACACCCGCCAGATCTGTGTACCAGAGAGGAGTCTTGAGAGGAGGGAGGGCATCTGACATACGTACCACTCCCCCGAGGACCAGAGCCGTCATAGAAGCTCGTGACGTCACAGAAACCAGACCCTCGGCGGCAGAACTCAGCTCCTGGACCTGGGCATTTCGTTCAAATAAAGATAAAATATGATAAATGTATGAATAAAGTTGATAAAGTTCGATCTAATAACTCGTAAACAAAAAAATGGTCAAAATGGTTGCAGCTCTATTTAATCCAAGTGTGTTTCTGACCGCTAATGGAGGCGTGGTCATGGCCCTGGCAACGCCCCCTGCAGGAGGCGTGGTCATCGCCGCGGCGACGCCGCCGGCTCGGCCAAATCTGGACAACATCGCGCTCAAACCCAGAGAGAAGCAGAACTCGATGTCCTCCCTGAAGTCCCCGCACACGGCGGCCATGTTGAGGTCGTAGGTCAGATCGAAACAGGAAGAGGAAGTGGAGGAGGAGAGGAGGTGCTGCAGCGAGGCGGACAGCAGGGGGCGCACACTGTCTGAGGACACAGCACAACATTCTGTTTAAACTAGACCGAGATCATCAGGAAATCAGAAAATGGTTCTGACCCGGCTCTGACCCGGCTCTGACCCGGTTCTGACCCGACTGTGACCCGACTGTGACCCGGCTCTGACCCGGCTCTGACCCGGTTCTGACCCGGTTCTGACCCAGCTCTGACCCGACTGTGACCCGACTGTGACCCGGCTCTGACCCGGCTCTGACCCGGTTCTGTACCTGTCATCTCCCTCTGGACTCTTGTCACGTCTCGTTGGACACAGACGGAGCAGTGCGTCGTCAGGAGCTGAACCAGACGCTGCTCCACATGAAGCGCCAACTTCTGAGGAACGACAAAAGAAGAGCTAGAGCTAACCACTCTGCCACAGGCTAACCACTCTGCCACACAGGCTAACCACTCTGCCACAGGCTAACCACTCTGACACACAGGCTAACCACTCTGCCACACAGGCTAACCACTCTGCCACACAGGCTAACCACTCTGACACACAGGCTAACCACTCTGCCACACAGGCTAACCACTCTGATACACAGGCTAACCACTCTGCCACAGGCTAACCACTCTGCCACACAGGCTAACCACTCTGACACACAGGCTAACCACTCTGCCACAGGCTAACCACTCTGCCACACAGGCTAACCACTCTGCCACACAGAGCTAACCACTCTGCCACAGGCTAACCACTCTGCCACAGGCTAACCACTCTGCCACAGGCTAACCACTCTGCCACAGGCTAACCACTCTGCCAGTGGCTAACCATTCTGCCACACAGGCTAACCACTCTGCCACAGGCTAACCACTCTGCCACAGGCTAAACACTCTGCCACAGGCTAACCACTCTGCCACAGGCTAAACACTCTGCCACAGGCTAACCACTCTGCCACACAGGCTAACCACTCTGCCACATAGGCTAACCACTCTGCCACAGGCTAACCACTCTTCCACACAGGCTAACCACTCTGCCACAGAGCTAACCACTCTGCCACAGGCTAAACACTCTGCCACAGGCTAACCACTCTGCCACAGGCTAAACACTCTGCCACAGGCTAACCACTCTGCCACACAGGCTAACCACTCTGCCACATAGGCTAACCACTCTGCCACAGGCTAACCACTCTTCCACACAGGCTAACCACTCTGCCACAGGCTAACCACTCTTCCACACAGGCTAACCACTCTGCCACAGGCTAACCACTCTGCCACACAGAGCTAACCACTCTGCCACACAGGCTGCTCCCACTCTGCCACAGGCTAACCACTCTGACACAGGCTAACCACTCCTGACACACAGGCTAACCACTCTGACACAGGCTAACCACTCCTGACACAGGCTAACCACTCTGACACAGGCTAACCACCACTCTGACACAGGGCTAACCACTCTGCCACAGGCTAACCACTCTGCCACACAGGCTAACCACTCTGCCACAGGCTAACCACACCTGCCACACAGGCTAACCACTCTGCCACAGGCTAACCACTCTGACACAGGCTAACCACTCTGCCACACAGGCTAACCACTCTGACACACAGGCTAACCACTCTGCCACACAGAGCTAACCACTCTGCCACAGGCTAACCACTCTGCCACAGGCTAACCACTCTGCCACAGGCTAACCACTCTGCCACAGGCTAACCACTCTGCCAGTGGCTAACCATTCTGCCACACAGGCTAACCACTCTGCCACAGGCTAACCACTCTGCCACAGGCTAAACACTCTGCCACAGGCTAACCACTCTGCCACAGGCTAAACACTCTGCCACAGGCTAACCACTCTGCCACACAGGCTAACCACTCTGCCACATAGGCTAACCACTCTGCCACAGGCTAACCACTCTTCCACACAGGCTAACCACTCTGCCACAGAGCTAACCACTCTGCCACAGGCTAAACACTCTGCCACAGGCTAACCACTCTGCCACACAGGCTAACCACTCTGCCACATAGGCTAACCACTCTGCCACAGGCTAACCACTCTTCCACACAGGCTAACCACTCTGCCACAGGCTAACCACTCTGCCACACAGGCTAACCACTCTGCCACAGGCTAACCACTCTGCCACACAGGCTAACCACTCTGCCACACAGGCTAACCACTCTGCCACACAGGCTAACCACTCTGCCACACAGAGCTAACCACTCTGCCACACAGGCTAACCACTCTGCCACAGGCTAACCACTCTGACACAGGCTAACCACTCTGACACACAGGCTAACCACTCTGACACAGGCTAACCACTCTGACACAGGCTAACCTCTCTGACACAGGCTAACCACTCTGACACAGGCTAACCACTCTGCCACAGGCTAACCACTCTGCCACAGGCTAACCACTCTGCCACACAGGCTAACCACTCTGCCACAGGCTAACCACTCTGCCACACAGGCTAACCACTCTGCCACAGGCTAACCACTCTGACACAGGCTAACCACTCTGACACACAGGCTAACCACTCTGCCACACAGGCTAACCACTCTGACACAGGCTAACCACTCTGACACAGGCTAACCACTCTGCCACACAGAGCTAACCACTCTGCCACAGGCTAACCACTCTGCCACAGGCTAACCACTCTGCCACTCTCAGACTCACAGATTTATAAAGTTCCACAGTTTCCGGCGTCGGGTTAAAATCGGCTCGAAACTCTTCGACCAAAACAGGAAGTGTCCGAATGTGATCCAAGAGCGCCGCCAGCACCTGAGCCAATCAGAGAGGAGGGCCTGAGCCAATCAGAGAGGAGGGCCTGAGCCAATCAGAGAGGAGGGCCTGAGCCAATCAGAGAGGAGGGCCTGAGCCAATCAGAGAGGAGGGCCTGAGCCAATCAGAGAGGAGGGCCTGAGCCAATCAGAGAGGAGCGCCTGAGCCAATCAGAGAGGAGGGCCTGAGCCAATCAGAGAGGAGCAACTGAGCCAATCAGAGAGGAGCGCCTGAGCCAATCAGAGAGGAGGGCCTGAGCCAATCAGAGAGGAGGGCCTGAGCCAATCAGAGAGGAGGGCCTGAGCCAATCAGAGAGGAGCGCCTGAGCCAATCAGAGAGGAGGGCCTGAGCCAATCAGAGAGGAGCAACTGAGCCAATCAGAGAGGAGCGCCTGAGCCAATCAGAGAGGAGGGCCTGAGCCAATCAGAGAGGAGCAACTGAGCCAATCATCTGTAGGGCCTCTCTGTGGGGGCCCTCTGGGGCTCTCTGTGGGGCCTCTCTGTAGGGCCTCTCTGTAGGGCCTCTCTGTGGGGCCTCTCTGTGGGGCCCTCTGGGGCTCTCTGGGGCCCTCTGTGGGGCCTCTCTGTAGGGCCTCTCTGTAGGGCCTCTCTGTAGGGCCTCTCTGTAGGGCCTCTCTGTAGGGCCTCTCTGTAGGGCCTCTCTGTAGGGCCTCTCTGTGGGGCCTCTCTGTGGGGCCCTCTGGGGCTCTCTGGGGCCCTCTGGGGGGCCTCTCTGTAGGGCCTCTCTGTAGGGCCTCTCTGTGGGGCCTCTCTGTAGGGCCTCTCTGTAGGGCCTCTCTGTGGGGCCCTCTGGGGCTCTCTGGGGGCCTCTGTAGGGGCCCTCTGTAGGGGCTCTCTGGGGCCCTCTGGCGCCCTCTCTGGGGCCCTCTGTAGGGGCCCTCTGTACCTTGTGGGCCGTGTCCTCAGACACAGATCTGATCTTCTCCTTCAGGGCGTCGTTGAGTCGACTGATCTGACCTCGGACAAAATCCAGTCGGTCCCTGAGCTCCTCGCGCTGCTCCAGAAGAAACATCCTGAAAGACACACATCCTGAAGGACACATCCTGAAAGACACACATCCTGAAGGACACATCCTGAAGGACACACACATCCTGAAGGACACACACATCCTGAAAGACACACATCCTGAAGGACACATCCTGAAGGACACACACATCCTGAAGGACACACACATCCTGAAGGACACACACATCCTGAAGGACACACACATCCTGAAGGACACACACATCCTGAAGGACACATCCTGAAGGACACACACATCCTGAAGGACACATCCTGAAGGACACATCCTGAAGGACACATCCTGAAGGACACACACATCCTGAAGGACACATCCTGAAGGACACATCCTGAAGGACACACACATCCTGAAGGACACATCCTGAAGGACACACACATCCTGAAGGACACACACATCCTGAAGGACACACACATCCTGAAGGACACACACATCCTGAAGGACACACACATCCTGAAGGACACACACTTCCTGTCCACGGAACCGTTCAAACGGTTCAAACGGTGCAAAGCGGGCCCCTCTCACAGTAAAAGCGGGCCCCTCTCACAGTAAAAGCGGGCCCCTCTCACAGTAAAAGCGGGCCCCTCTCACAGTAAAAGCGGGCCCCTCTCACAGTAAAAGCGGGCCCCTCTCACAGTAAAAGCGGGCCCCTCTCACAGTAAAAGCGGGCCCCTCACTTCCTGTCCGCGGAGCTGATGTTGATGGCGTCCATCACACTCTTGACTCTCTCTGTGAGCTCGTGCGCTCGGAGCGTGTGCTGCTCAAACTTTGTCCTCACGGCCGAGTGCGACAGGAACTCCTGAGGTCAGAGGTCACGGGGGTCAGAGGTCACACGAGTGCAACTGCACATCTGGGAAAAATATTGTTTAAAATGACAGGAAGTGGAGCTGACTCCCTCTGTGATGTCATCAAAAGGCGACATTGAAAACACAGTTTAAACATAGAACTATAATAAAACCTGGAAGATGAATCCAAGATGGCCGCCCTGTTTATCCCTATGGAGTGAGCTCATTGGTTCATGACCCCAAAAAAGTTTCTTACTTCCGCATTTACTTCCTGATACGGAGGCGTCCATCTTTGTTTTACTTCCTGAAACGGAGGCTGCCATCTTTGTTTTAGGGCGCCACATGACCACAATCCCCCACTAGAAAAGAACATTTCCTTCTATTTTATTTAAATACCGATAATAATTCAGTCCTGTCTGTGATTATAATGTGACATTTTAGAAAAAGGCTGGTTCCAAGAGGCTGCAGTACCTCACACGACCACAAATCAATCAAAACAGAGGGGGCGGGGCTTATCCAGTTCATTTAATACATCCATGAGTTTAAACCATCAACAAAATAAGGTCTTATCATGGATTATTTATGTCAGCTCTAACTACTGTGTCGTGTGTGGGTGTGGCCTTTGTTTACAGTCTGGTTGTTATGGTAACAGTTGGCCCTTGTTTACAGTCTGGTTGCTATGGTAACAGTTGGCCCTTGTTTACAGTCTGGTTGCTATGGTAACAGTTGTGGAATCACCTCTCACTGTGTCATGTTTGTGTCGTGTTCAACAGGAAGTGACATCATAAACGTTAAACTGTCAAACTGGACAAATGTTTAAATCTCAAACTGAATCCTGTTTGTTGAGTTTGGGTCAAATGTGGGTTGAATCTGTCACAGACTTTAATTAAATATCCAAATGTTCCACAGTTAAAGCCCTTGGGCTTTTCATGACAAAAGTGAACATCGGGGACTCGACCCCAGAACCCACTGAGACACAACACGAGCGCATTTGACCCAGATTCATTCATCTCTCACCTCCAGAGTCCTCTCAAACCTCTGGAACTCTCCAAGTCTGTCATGGAAGCCTTCAGCCAGAGCGCCTCCTGCAGGAGGAGCAGAGTGAGAACAGAACAGAGCGCCTCCTGCAGGAGGAGCAGAGTGAGAACAGAACAGAGCGCCTCCTGCAGGAGGAGCAGAGTGAGAACAGAACAGAGCGCCCCCTGCAGGAGGAGCAGAGTGAGAACAGAACAGAGCGCCTCCTGCAGGAGGAGCAGAGTGAGAACAGAGCGCCTCCTGCAAGAGGAGCAGAGTGAGAACAGAACAGAGCGTCTCCTGCGGGAGGAGCAGAGTGAGAACAGAACAGAGCGCCTCCTGCAGGAGGAGCAGAGTGAGAACAGAACAGAGCGTCTCCTGCAGGAGGAGCAGAGTGAAAACAGAACCGAGCGCCTCCTGCAGGAGGAGCAGAGTGAAAACAGAACAGAGCGACACCTGCAGGAGGAGCAGAGTGAGAACAGAACAGAGCGCCTCCTGCAAGAGGAGCAGAGTGAGAACAGAACAGAGCGCCTCCTGCAGGAGGAGCAGAGTGAGAACAGAGCGCCTCCTGCAGGAGGAGCAGAGTGAGAACAGAACAGAGCGCCTCCTGCTTGAGGAGCAGAGTGAGAACAGAACAGAGCGTCTCCTGCGGGAGGAGCAGAGTGAGAACAGAACAGAGCGCCTCCTGCGGGAGGAGCAGAGTGAGAACAGAACGCCTCCTGCAGGAGGAGCAGAGTGAGAACAGAACAGGCGCCTCCTGCGGGAGCAGAGTGAGAACAGAACGCCTCCTGCAGGAGGAGCAGAGTGAGAACAGAACAGAGCGTCTCCTGCAGGAGGAGCAGAGTGAGAACAGAACAGAGCGTCTCCTGCAGGAGGAGCAGAGTGAGAACAGAACAGAGCGCCACCTGCAGGAGGAGCAGAGTGAGAACAGAACAGAGCGACTCCTGCAGGAGGAGCAGAGTGAGAACAGAACAGAGCGTCTCCTGCAGGAGGAGCAGAGTGAAAACAGAACAGAGCGCCTCCTGCAGGAGGAGCAGAGTGAAAACAGAACAGAGCGCCCCCTGCAGGAGGAGCAGAGTGAGAACAGAACAGAGCGAAACCTGCAAGAGGAGCAGAGTGAGAACAGAACAGAGCGCCTCCTGCAGGAGGAGCAGAGTGAGAACAGAGCGCCTCCTGCAGGAGGAGCAGAGTGAGAACAGAACAGAGCGCCTCCTGCAAGAGGAGCAGAGTGAGAACAGAACAGAGCGTCTCCTGCGGGAGGAGCAGAGTGAGAACAGAACAGAGCGCCTCCTGCGGGAGGAGCAGAGTGAGAACAGAACGCCTCCTGCAGGAGGAGCAGAGTGAGAACAGAACAGAGCGCCTCCTGCGGGAGGAGCAGAGTGAGAACAGAACGCCTCCTGCAGGAGGAGCAGAGTGAGAACAGAACAGAGCGTCTCCTGCAGGAGGAGCAGAGTGAGAACAGAACAGAGCGTCTCCTGCAGGAGGAGCAGAGTGAGAACAGAACAGAGCGCCCCCTGCAGGAGTAGCTTAGTGAGAACAGAACAGAGCGCCTCCTGCAGGAGGAGCAGAGTGAGAATAGAGCGCCTCCTGCAGGAGGAGCAGAGTGAGAACAGAACAGAGCGCCTCCTGCAAGAGGAGCAGAGTGAGAACAGAACAGAGCGTCTCCTGCAAGAGGAGCAGAGTGAGAACAGAACAGAGCGCCTCCTGCAAGAGGAGCAGAGTGAGAACAGAACAGAGCGCCTCCTGCAGGAGGAGCAGAGTGAGAACAGAACAGAGCGCCTCCTGCAGGAGGAGCAGAGTGAGAACAGAGCGCCTCCTGCAGGAGGAGCAGAGTGAGAACAGAACAGAGCGCCTCCTGCAAGAGGAGCAGAGTGAGAACAGAACAGAGCGTCTCCTGCGGGAGGAGCAGAGTGAGAACAGAACAGAGCGCCTCCTGCAGGAGGAGCAGAGTGAGAACAGAACAGAGCGCCTCCTGCAGGAGGAGCAGAGTGAGAACAGAACAGAGCGCCTCCTGCGGGAGGAGCAGAGTGAGAACAGAACGCCTCCTGCAGGAGGAGCAGAGTGAGAACAGAACAGAGCGCCTCCTGCGGGAGGAGCAGAGTGAGAACAGAACAGAGCGCCCCCTGCAGGGGGAGCAGAGTGACAACAGAACAGAGCGTCTCCTGCGGGAGGAGCAGAGTGAGAACAGAACAGAGCGCCTCCTGCAGGAGGAGCAGAGTGAGAACAGAGCGCCCCCTGCAGGAGGAGCAGAGTGACGACAGAACCGAGCGCCCCCTGCAGGAGGAGCAGAGTGAGAACAGAACAGAGCGCCTCCTGCGGGCGGAGCAGAGTGAGAACGGAACAGAGCGCTCCTGCAGGAGGAGCAGAGTGAGAACAGAACAGAGCGCCCCCTGCAGGAGGAGCAGAGTGAAAACAGAACAGAGCGCCCTGCAGGAGGAGCAGAGTGAGAACAGAACAGAGCGCCTCCTGCAGGAGGAGCAGAGTGAGAACAGAGCACCTCCTGCAGGAGGAGCAGAGTGAGAACAGAACAGAGCGCCCCCTGCAGGAGGAGCAGAGTGAGAACAGAGCACCTCCTGCAGGAGGAGCAGAGTGAAAACAGAACAGAGCACCTCCTGCAGGAGGAGCAGAGTGAAAACAGAACAGAGCGCCACCTGCGGGAGGAGCAGAGTGAGAACAGAACAGAGCACCCCCTGCAGGAGAAACAGAGCGCCCCCTGCAGGAGGAGCAGAGTGAAAACAGAACAGAGCGCCTCCTGCAGGAGGAGCAGAGTGAAAACAGAACAGAGCGCCTCCTGCAGGAGGAGCAGAGTGAGAACCGAACAGAGCGCCCCCTGCAGGAGGAGCAGAGTGAGAACAGAGCACCTCCTGCAGGAGGAGCAGAGAGAGAACAGAACAGAGCGCCCCCTGCAGGAGGAGCAGAGTGATATCAGAACAGAGCACCCCCTGCAGGAGGAGCAGAGTGAGTACAGAACAGAGCGCCTCCTGCAGGAGGAGCAGAGGGAGAACAGAACAGAGCGCCCCCTGCAGGAGGAGCAGAGTGAAAACAGAACAGAGCACCTCCTGCAGGAGGAGCAAAGTGAGAACAGAACAGAGCGCCCCCTGCAGGAGGAGCAGAGTGAGAACAGAGCGCCTCCTGCAGGAGGAGCAGAGTAAGAACAGAACAGAGCGCCTCCTGCAAGAGGAGCAGAGTGAGAACAGAACAGAGCGCCTCCTGCGGGAGGAGCAGAGTGAGAACAGAACAGAGCGCCTCCTGCGGGAGGAGCAGAGTGAGAACAGAACGCCTCCTGCAGGAGGAGCAGAGTGAGAACAGAACAGAGCGCCTCCTGCGGGAGGAGCAGAGTGAGAACAGAACAGAGCGCCCCCTGCAGGAGGAGCAGAGTGAAAACAGAACAGAGCGTCTCCTGCGGGAGGAGCAGAGTGAGAACAGAACAGAGCGCCTCCTGCAGGAGGAGCAGAGGGAGAACAGAGCGCCTCCCGCAGGAGGAGCAGAGTGAGAACAGATCTCCTCCTGCAGGAGGAGCAGAGTGAGAACAGAACAGAGCGCCTCCTGCGGGAGGAGCAGAGTGAGAACAGAACAGAGCGCCTCCTGCAGGAGGAGCAGAGGGAGAACAGAACAGAGCGCCACCTGCAGGAGGAGCAGAGTGAAAACAGAACAGAGCACCTCCTGCAGGAGGAGCAGAGTGAGAACAGAACAGAGCGCCCCCTGCAGGAGGAGCAGAGTGAGTACAGAACAGAGCGCCTCCTGCAGGAGGAGCAGAGTGAGAACAGAACAGAGCGCCTCCTGCAGGAGGAGCAGAGTGAGAACAGAACAGAGCGCCTCCTGCAGGAGGAGCAGAGTGAGAACAGAACAGAGCGCCCCCTGCAGGAGGAGCAGAGTGAAAACAGAACAGAGCGCCCCCTGCAGGAGGAGCAGAGTGAGAACAGAACAGAGCGCCTCCTGCAGGAGGAGCAGAGTGAGAACAGAGCACCTCCTGCAGGAGGAGCAGAGTGAGAACAGAACAGAGCGCCCCCTGCAGGAGGAGCAGAGTGAGAACAGAGCACCTCCTGCAGGAGGAGCAGAGTGAAAACAGAACAGAGCGCCTCCTGCGGGAGGAGCAGAGTGAGAACAGAACAGAGCACCCCCTGCAGGAGAAACAGAGCGCCCCCTGCAGGAGGAGCAGAGTGAAAACAGAACAGAGCGCCCCCTGCAGGAGGAGCAGAGTGAGAACAGAGCACCTCCTGCAGGAGGAGCAGAGTGAAAACAGAACAGAGCGTCCCCTGCAGGAGGAGCAGAGTGAGTACAGAACAGAGCGCCTCCTGCAGGAGGAGCAGAGGGAGAACAGAACAGAGCGCCCCCTGCAGGAGGAGCAGAGTGAAAACAGAACAGAGCGCCTCCTGCAGGAGGAGCAGAGGGAGAACAGAACAGAGCGCCCCCTGCAGGAGGAGCAGAGTGAAAACAGAACAGAGCACCTCCTGCAGGAGGAGCAAAGTGAGAACAGAACAGAGCGCCCCCTGCAGGAGGAGCAGAGTGAGAACAGAACAGAGCGCCTCCTGCAGGAGGAGCAGAGTGAGAACAGAACAGAGCGCCTCCTGCAGGAGGAGCAGAGTGAGAACAGAACAGAGCGCCTCCTGCAGGAGGAGCAGCGCGCCCCCTGGAGGAGCAGAGTGAGCGTCACCTGTTTGAGGTAAACCTTGAGCGCACTGAAGTCTGGAGTTCAGAACTTCTTTGGCAGAAACAAAGAAAATCCTGTGAGGAACTTCATCAGCTCGAAGAACCTTCAGCTCCTCACACAGGAAGGAGACGCAGCGATCTGTGTGCTGCTGACGCACCTGAGGAGACCGGAGGAGGTGTGAGGAGGTGAGAGGAGATCAGAGGAGACCAGAGGAGATCAGAGGAGGTGAGAGGAAGTGAGAGGAGACCGGAGGAGGTCAGAGGAGGTGAGAGGAGACCGGAGACCGGAGGAGACCAGAGGAGGTGAGAAGAGACTGGAGGAGACCAGAGGAGGTGAGAGGAGACCGGAGGAGACCGGAGGAGACCAGAGAAGGTGAGAGGAGACCGGAGGAGACCAGAGGAGATCAGAGGAGGTGAGAGGAGACCGGAGGAGACCAGAGGAGATCAGAGGAGGTGAGAGGAGACCGGAGGAGATCAGAGGAGGTGAGAGGAGACCGGAGGAAACCAGAGGAGATCAGAGGAGGTGAGAGGAGACCGGAGGAGACCAGAGGAGATCAGAGGAGACCAGAGGAGGTGAGAGGAGACCGGAGGAGATCAGAGGAGGTGAGAGGAGACCGGAGGAAACCAGAGGAGGTGAGAGGAGACCAGAGGAGGTGAGAGGAGACCGGAGGAGACCAGAGGAGGTGAGAGGAGACCAGAGGAGGTGAGAGGAGATCAGAGGAGATCAGGTGACAGACCTCAAGAACATACACATTACACACAAAAGAATCTAACTTATATTTATTGCAATTTGAATTAAAGCCACTGGATTTCCACTGCAATATTACCTCACCTCCTCCGGCATTGGCTCCGCCCCCTCCGCCGCCGGCCCCGCCCCCTCCGCCGCCGGCCCCGCCCCCTCAGCGTACCTGTGTGACGTACTCCGGCTCGCTCACTGACGCGTCCCAGCGATTGTGGAGGACGAAGACGTTGGGTTTGGAAATGCGCTCGCTGACTTTGTGGAAAAACAACTTCTCCTTTAAACACACAGAAACAACCAATCACAGAGCAGCAGGAGGGCGACGGCCAATCAGAGAGCAGCAGGAGAGCCACGGCCAATCAGGACTCACGGTGTTCATGAGCGTAGACTCTGCGTTTCCGACCAAAACGAAAACATCGGCGTCGAGACAAAAGCGATCAATCCAACGATCCAACGCCAACGTGACGTCTGTGCCAGGACTAAAGAGAGACCGGGTCAGAACCAGGACTAAAGAGAGACCGGGTCAGAACCAGGACTAAAGAGAGACCGGGTCAGAACCAGGACTAAAGAGAGACCGGGTCAGAACCAGTACTAAAGAGAGACCGGGTCAGAACCAGGACTAAAGAGAGACCGGGTCAGAACCAGGACTAAAGAGAGACCGGGTCAGAACCAGGACTAAACCAGGACTAAAGAGAGACCGGGTCAGAACCAGGACTAAAGAGAGACCGGGTCAGAACCAGGACTAAACCAGGACTAAAGAGAGACCGGGTCAGAACCAGGACTAAAGAGAGACCGGGTCAGAACCAGGACTAAACCAGGACTAAAGAGAGACCGGGTCAGAACCAGGACTAAAGAGAGACCGGGTCAGAACCAGGACTAAACCAGGACTAAAGAGAGACCGGGTCAGAACCAGGACTAAAGAGAGACCGGTCAGAACCAGGACTAAACCAGGACTAAAGAGGGCCGGGTCAGAACCAGGTCTAAAGAGAGACCGGGTCAGAACCAGGACTAAACCAGGACTAAAGAGAGACCGGGTCAGAACCAGGACTAAAGAGAGACCGGGTCAGAACCAGGACTAAAGAGAGACTGGGTCAGAACCAGGACTAAACCAGGACTAAAGAGAGACCGGGTCAGAACCAGGACTAAACCAGGACTACAGAGAGACCGGGTCAGAACCAGGACTAAACCAGGACTACAGAGAGACCGGGTCAGAACCAGGACTAAACCAGGACTAAAGAGAGACCGGGTCAGAACCAGGACTAAAGAGAGACCGGGTCAGAACCAGGACTAAACCAGGACTACAGAGAGACCGGTCAGAACCAGGACTAAACCAGGACTAAAGAGAGACCGGGTCAGAACCAGGACTAAAGAGAGACCGGGTCAGAACCAGGACTAAACCAGGACTAAAGAGAAACCGGGTCAGAACCAGGACTAAAGAGAGACCGGGTCAGAACCAGGACTAAACCAGGACTAAAGAGAAACCGGGTCAGAACCAGGACTAAAGAGAGACCGGGTCAGAACCAGGACTAAAGAGAGACCGGATCAGAACCAGGACTAAACCAGGACTAAAGAGAGACCGGGTCAGAACCAGGACTAAAGAGAGACCGGGTCAGAACCAGGACTAAACCAGGACTAAAGAGAGACCGGTCAGAACCAGGACTAAACCTGTACTTAAGAGAGACCGGGTCAGAACCAGGACTAAACCAGGACTAAACCAAGACTAAAGAGAGACCGGGTCAGAACCAGGACTAAACCAGGACTAAAGAGAGACCGGGTCAGAACCAGGACTAAACCAGGACTAAAGAGAGACCGGGTCAGAACCAGGACTAAACCAGGACTAAACCAAGACTAAAGAGAGACCGGGTCAGAACCAGGACTAAACCAGGACTAAACCAGGACTACAGAGAGACCGGGTCAGAACCAGGACTAAACCAGGACTACAGAGAGACCGGGTCAGAACCAGGACTAAACCAGGACTAAAGAGAGACCGGTCAGAACCAGGACTAAAGAGAGACCGGGTCAGAACCAGGACTAAAGAGAGACCGGGTCAGAACCAGGACTAAACCAGGACTACAGAGAGACCGGGTCAGAACCAGGACTAAAGAGAGACCGGGTCAGAACCAGGACTAAAGAGAGACCGGGTCAGAACCAGGACTAAACCAGGACTAAAGAGAAACCGGGTCAGAACCAGGACTAAAGAGAGACCGGGTCAGAACCAGGACTAAACCAGGACTAAAGAGAAACCGGGTCAGAACCAGGACTAAAGAGAGACCGGGTCAGAACCAGGACTAAAGAGAGACCGGATCAGAACCAGGACTAAACCAGGACTAAAGAGAGACCGGGTCAGAACCAGGACTAAACCAGGACTAAAGAGATACCGGGTCAGAACCAGGACTAAACCAGGACTAAAGAGAGACCGGGTCAGAACCAGGACTAAACCAGGACTAAACCAAGACTAAAGAGAGACCGGGTCAGAACCAGGACTAAACCAGGACTAAACCAGGACTAAAGAGAGACCGGGTCCAGACCTGTCCATCAGAACCAGGTCTTCTCGGAGCAGAGCGCAGCGGGACTTGGGCCAAAAGACCCGGATCAGAGTCCCAGAGTCCAGAGCCGGGTCCATGTGCAGCGCGTGGGCCACGTGTTTCACCGTCTGCAAGAGAGACAGGTTTAGGTCCTGGTCCTAGTCCTGGTCCTGGTCCAGGTTCAGTTCAGACTCAGGTTCAGTCCAGGTTTAGGTTCAGGTTTAGTCCAGATTCAGGTCCAGGTTCAGGTCCAGGTCCAGGCTCAGGTTCAGGTCCAGGTCCATGTTCAGGTCCATGTTCAGTCCAGGTTCAGGTCCAGGTCCAGGTCCAGGTCCAGGTTCAGGTCCAGGCTCAGGTCCAGGTTCAGGTCCAGGTCCAGGTTCAGGTCCAGGCTCAGGTTCAGGTCCAGGTCCGGGCTCAGGTCCAGGTTCAGTTCAGACTCAGGTTCAGTCCAGGTTCAGGTCCAGGTTCAGGTCAGGTCAGGTCCAGGTCCAGGTCCAGGTCCAGGTCCAGGTCCAGGCTCAGGTTCACGTTCAGGTTCAGGTTCAGGTTCAGGTTCTGGTTCTGGTCCAGGTCCATGTTCAGGTCCATGTTCAGTCCAGGTTCAGGTCCAGGTCCAGGTTCAGGTCCATGTTCAGTCCAGGTTCAGGTCCAGGTTCAGGTCAGGTCCAGGGCCAGGCTCAGGTTCAGGTTCAGGTTCAGGTTCAGGTTCAGGTTCAGGTTCAGGTTCAAGTCCAGGCTCAGGTCAAGGTCCAGGTCCAGGTCCAGGTCCAGGCTCAGGTCCAGGTCCAGGTCCAGGTCCAGGTCCAGGTCCCGGTCTCGGTCTCGGTCTCGGTCTCGGTCCAAGTCTGGCTCAGTACCTGGACCCCCTGCCGGGCCCCTGCCTCCGTCAGCAGGTGGCCCTCGTCCTCCTCGGTGCCTTCCACGCTCAGGAAGCAGTTTGTGGTGTGTCCGAGGCCCATGGGCAGAACCCTGTCCCGCAGCAGAGCGTTTATCACCGTGCTCTTCCCGTTACTCGTCCTGAAACACACACCGGAGCATGGGAGGGCATCTGACACACTGACTTTTCCCCAGGTTAAGAGAGGAGAACAGCCCCGAGAGAACAGCCCCGAGAGAACAAGAGGAAGGTCCCTAGAGAACGAACCGAGAGAACAGCCCCGAGAGAACGAGAGAACAGCCCCGAGAGAACAGCCCCGAGAGAACAGCCCGAAGAGAACAAGAGGAAGGTCCCTAGAGAACGAACCGAGAGAACAGCCCAGAGCGAACAAGAGAACAGCCCCGAGAGAACGAGAGAACAGCCCCGAGAGAACAGCCCAGAGAGAACGAGAGAACAGCCCCGAGAGAACAGCCCAGAGAGAACGAGAGAACAGCCCCGAGAGAACAGCCCAGAGGGAACAGCCCGAAGAGAACAAGAGGAAGGTCCCTAGAGAACGAACCGAGAGAACAGCCCAGAGCGAACAAGAGAACAGCCCCGAGAGAACGAGAGAACAGCCCCGAGAGAACAGCCCAGAGAGAACGAGAGAACAGCCCGAGAGAACAGCCCAGAGAGAACGAGAGAACAGCCCCGAGAGAACAGCCCAGAGGGAACAGCCCGAAGAGAACAAGAGGAAGGTCCCTAGAGAACGAACCGAGAGAACAGCCCAGAGCGAACAAGAGAACAGCCCAGAGAGAACGAGAGAACAGCCCCGAGAGAACAGCCCAGAGAGAACGAGAGAACAGCCCCGAGAGAACAGCCCCGAGAGAACGAGAACAGCCCCAAGAGAACAGCCCAGAGGGAATCAGAGAACAGCCCCAAAAGAACGAGAGAAGGGTCCCAAGAGAACAGCCCTGAGAGAACAGCCCGAAGAGAACAAGAGGAAGGTCCCTAGAGAACGAACCGAGAGAACAGCCCAGAGCGAACAAGAGAACAGCCCAGAGAGAACGAGAGAACAGCCCCGAGAGAACAGCCCCAAGAGAACAGCCCAGAGAGAACGAGAGAACAGCCCCGAGAGAACAGCCCCGAGAGAACGAGAGAACAGCCCCAAGAGAACAGCCCAGAGGGAATCAGAGAACAGCCCCAAAAGAACGAGAGAAGGGTCCCAAGAGAACAGCCCTGAGAGAACGAGAGAACAGCCCCAAGAGAACAGCCCAGAGGGAACAAGAGAACAGCCCAGAGAGAACAACAGAACAGCCCCAAGAGAACAGCCCAGAGGAGCGAGAGAAAGGTCCCTAGAGAACAAACCGAGAGAACAGCCGAGAGTGAACGAGAGAACAGCCCAGAGACAACGAGAGAAAAGCTCCAAGTGAACAGCCCCGAGAGAACAAGAGAACAGCCCCGAGAGAACAGCCCCGAGAGAACAGCCCAGAGAGAACAGCCCAGAGAGAACAGCCCGAAGAGAACAAGAGGAAGGTCCCTAGAGAACGAACCGAGAGAACAGCCCAGAGAGAACAAGAGAACAGCCCCGAGAGAACAGCCCAGAGAGAACGAGAGAACAGCCCGAGAGAACAGCCCAGAGAGAAGAGAGAACAGCCCCGAGAGAACAGCCCAGAGAGAACGAGAGAACAGCCCCGAGAGAACAGCCCAGAGAGAACGAGAGAACAGCCCCAAGAGAACAGCCCAGAGAGAACGAGAGAACAGCCCCAAGAGAACAGCCCAGAGAGAACGAGAGAACAGCCCCAAGAGAACATTCCAGAGGGAACAAGAGAACAGCCCAGAGTGAACCAGAGAACAGCCCCAAGAGAACAGCCCAGAGAGAACGAGAGAACAGCCCCAAGAGAACAGCCCAGAGAGAACGAGAGAACAGCCCCAAGAGAACATTCCAGAGGGAACAAGAGAACAGCCCAGAGTGAACCAGAGAACAGCCCCAAGAGAACAGCCCAGAGGGAACGAGAGAACAGCCCCAAAAGAACGAGAGAAGGGTCCCAAGAGAACAGCCCTGAGAGAACGAGAGAACAGCCCCAAGAGAACAGCCCAGAGAGAACGAGAGAACAGCCCCAAGAGAGAATAAGAGAACAGCCCAGTGTGAACGAGAGAAAAGCCCAGAGTGAATGAGAGTAAAGCTCCAAGTGAACAAGAGAACAGCCCCGAGAGAACGAGAGAACACCCCAGAGTGAACGAGACAAGGTCCCAAGAGAACAGCCCCGAGAGAACAGCCCAAAGTGAATAAGAAAACAGCCCAGAGAGAATCAGAATCAGAAACTGTTTATTGCCATTGTCAGTGAAATTCACAAACATAGGAACTTGCTTCGGCGTAGGTGCAACATAAAGCAAAGGATAAAATATAAAAAATATATAAAAAGGCATGCATAAAATTAAGAATAAAATAGACTAAGATAGACTATACAGCCCAGAGTGAACGAGAGATAAGCTACAAGTGAACAGTCCTGAGAAAACAGCCCAGAGTGAATAAGAAAACAGCCCAGAGAGAACAAGAGAACAGCCCAGAGGGAACAAGTGAACAACCCAGAGTGAATAAGAAAACAGCCCAGAGTGAATAAGAGAACAGCCCAGAGTGAACAAGAGAACAGCCCAGAGGGAACGAGAGTAAAGCTCCAAGTGAACAAGAGAACAGCCCAGAGAGAATAAGAGAACAGCCCAGAGTGAATAAGAGAACAGCCCAGAGTGAACAAGAGAACAGCCCAGAGGGAACGAGAGTAAAGCTCCAAGTGAACAAGAGAACAGCCCAGAGAGAATAAGAGAACAGCCCAGAGTGAACAAGAGAACAGCCCAGAGGGAACAAGAGAACAGCCCCAAGAGAACAGCCCAGAGGGAACGAGAGAAAGGTCCCTAGAGAACAAACCGAGAGAACAGCCGAGAGTGAACGAGAGAACAGCCCAGAGACAACGAGAGAAAAGCTCCAAGTGAACAGCCCCGAGAGAACAAGAGAACAGCCCCGAGAGAACAGCCCCGAGAGAACAGCCCAGAGAGAACAGCCCAGAGAGAACAGCCCGAAGAGAACAAGAGGAAGGTCCCTAGAGAACGAACCGAGAGAACAGCCCAGAGAGAACAAGAGAACAGCCCCGAGAGAACAGCCCAGAGAGAACGAGAGAACAGCCCCGAGAGAACAGCCCAGAGAGAACGAGAGAACAGCCCCAAGAGAACAGCCCAGAGAGAATGAGAGAACAGCCCCAAGAGAACATTCCAGAGGGAACAAGAGAACAGCCCAGAGTGAACCAGAGAACAGCCCCAAGAGAACAGCCCAGAGGGAACGAGAGAACAGCCCCAAGAGAACGAGAGAAGGGTCCCAAGAGAACAGCCCTGAGAGAACGAGAGAACAGCCCCAAGAGAACAGCCCAGAGAGAACGAGAGAACAGCCCCAAGAGAGAATAAGAGAACAGCCCAGTGTGAACGAGAGAAAAGCCCAGAGTGAATGAGAGTAAAGCTCCAAGTGAACAAGAGAACAGCCCCGAGAGAACGAGAGAACACCCCAGAGTGAACGAGACAAGGTCCCAAGAGAACAGCCCCGAGAGAACAGCCCAAAGTGAATAAGAAAACAGCCCAGAGAGAATCAGAATCAGAAACTGTTTATTGCCATTGTCAGTGAAATTCACAAACATAGGAACTTGCTTCGGCGTAGGTGCAACATAAAGCAAAGGATAAAATAGAAAAAATATATACAAACGCAAGAATAAAACTGAGAATAAAATAGACTAAGATAGACTATACAGCCCAGAGTGAACGAGAGATAAGCTACAAGTGAACAGTCCTGAGAAAACAGCCCAGAGTGAATAAGAAAACAGCCCAGAGAGAACAAGAGAACAGCCCAGAGGGAACAAGTGAACAACCCAGAGTGAATAAGAAAACAACCCAGAGTGAATAGAGTGAATAAGAGCAGCCCAGAGTGAATAAGAGAACAGCCCAGAGTGAACAAGAGAACAGCCCAGAGGGAACGAGAGTAAAGCTCCAAGTGAACAAGAGAACAGCCCAGAGAGAATAAGAGAACAGCCCAGAGGGAACAAGAGAACAGCCCCAAGAGAACAGCCCAGAGGGAACAAGTGAACAACCCAGAGTGAATAAGAAAACAGCCCAGAGTGAATAAGAGAACAGCCCAGAGGGAACAAGTGAACAACCCAGAGTGAATAAGAAAACAGCCCAGAGTGAATAAGAGAACAGCCCAGAGTGAACAAGAGAACAGCCCAGAGAACAGAGGAGAACAGCTCCAGAGAGAACAGAGAGAGAACAGCCCAGAGAATAAGAGAACAGCCCAAGAGAACAAGAGGACAGGTCCTAGAGAACGAACCGAGAGAACAGCCCAGAGAGAACAAAGAGAACAGCCCAGAGTGAACAAGAGAACAGCCCAGAGGGAACGAGAGTAAAGCTCCAAGTGAACAAGAGAACAGCCCAGAGAGAAAAAGAAAACAGCCCAGAGAGAACAAGAGAACAGCCCAGAGGGAACAAGAGAGAACAGCCCCAAGAGAACAGACCAGAGGGAACAGAGAAAGGTCCTAGAGAACAAACCGAGAGAACAGCCGAGAGAGCAGAGAACAGCCAGAGACGAGAGAACAGCCCAGAGTGAACGAGAGAACAGCCCCAAGAGAACGAGAGAAGGGTCCCAAGAGAACAGCCCTGAGAGAACAGCCCGAGAGAACAGCCCAGAGAACAGCCCAGAGAACAGCCCAGAGAGAACAAGAGGAAGGTCCCTAGAGAGAATAAGAGAGAGAACAGCCCAGAGAGAACAAGAGAACAGCCCCGAGAGAACAGCCCAGAGAGAAAGAGAGAACAGCCCAGAGTGAATAAGAGAACAGCCCAGTGTGAACGAGAGAAAAGCCCAGAGTGAATGAGAGTAAAGCTCCAAGTGAACAAGTGATCAGCCACGAGAGAACGAGAGAACACCCCAGAGTGAACGAGACAAGGTCCCAAGAGAACAGCCCCGAGAGAACAGCCCAAAGTGAATAAGAAAACAGCCCAGAGAGAATCAGAATCAGAAACTGTTTATTGCCATTGTCAGTGAAATTCACAAACATAGGAACTTGCTTCGGCGTAGGTGCAACATAAAGCAAAGGATAAAATATAAAAAATATATAAAAAGGCATGCATAAAATTAAGAATAAAATAGACTAAGATAGACTATACAGCCCAGAGTGAACGAGAGATAAGCTACAAGTGAACAGTCCTGAGAAAACAGCCCAGAGTGAATAAGAAAACAGCCCAGAGAGAACAAGAGAACAGCCCAGAGGGAACAAGTGAACAACCCAGAGTGAATAAGAAAACAGCCCAGAGTGAATAAGAGAACAGCCCAGAGTGAATAAGAGAACAGCCCAGAGTGAACAAGAGAACAGCCCAGAGGGAACGAGAGTAAAGCTCCAAGTGAACAAGAGAACAGCCCAGAGAGAATAAGAGAACAGCCCAGAGTGAATAAGAAAACAGCCCAGAGTGAATAAGAGAACAGCCCAGAGTGAACAAGAGAACAGCCCAGAGAGAATAAGAGAACAGCCCAGAGGGAACAAGAGAACAGCCCCAAGAGAACAGCCCAGAGGGAACAAGTGAACAACCCAGAGTGAATAAGAAAACAGCCCAGAGTGAATAAGAGAACAGCCCAGAGGGAACAAGTGAACAACCCAGAGTGAACAAGTGAACAGCCCAGAGTGAATGAGAGAACAGCCCAGAGGGAATAAGAGAACAGCCCAGAGGGAATAAGAGAACAGCCCAGAGTGAATGAGAGAACAGCCCAGAGTGAACAGCCCAGAGGGAATAAGAGAACAGCCCAGAGGGAATAAGAGAACAGCCCAGAGGGAACAAGAGAACAGCCCCAAGAGAACAGCCCAGAGGGAACAAGTGAACAACCCAGAGTGAATAAGAAAACAGCCCAGAGTGAATAAGAGAACAGCCCAGAGGGAACAAGTGAACAACCCAGAGTGAATAAGAAAACAGCCCAGAGTGAATAAGAGAACAGCCCAGAGTGAACAAGAGAACAGCCCAGAGTGAATGAGAGAACAGCCCAGAGTGAACAGCCCAGAGGGAATAAGAGAACAGCCCAGAGGGAATAAGAGAACAGCCCCAAGAGAACGAGAGAACAGTCCCGAGAAAGCGAGTTTGTAAAACTCTTCTTGGACTCTGAAAGTGAAAAAGTCTTTATAAATTCCTCGCCGTGAATAATTAAAGGCTCAGAATACGTGAGAAAGAGGAACACGTTTTAACCTCTGAGTTTTAACCACGTTTTAACCTGCTTCTGTTTTTCAGGTTTGTAAATATGGACTGACATCTTAACTCCGCCCACAACCACATTTAACTCTTTCCTGCCCAAGCCAAGTCTAAACACGTGGAAAAAAATCTCATATGATCATTTTCCACATTTTGGACAAACTTGGCATTTTTATCTGATGAGATATTATTATTTATAACAAAATGTAAGAAAGAAAAATGGACAGAACATTTAAAATATGGCCATAAAAACTTTTTTTTTTTTTTTTTTACATAAACACAAACTTTTAAAAGTAAATGTCTTTTCTACTTTGAACTAAAGCATTACCGAATATTTGACCCGATTGTCCAGACTCAGAACTCCAGAAATCATTATGTACCACACTGGTTTAGTCCTGGTTTAGACCTGGTTCAGTCCTGGTTTAGACCTGGTTCAGTCCTGGTTTAGACCTGGTTTAGTCCTGGTTTAGACCTGGTTTAGACCTGGTTTAGTCCTGGTTTAGTCCTGGTTTAGTCCTGGTTTAGTCCTGGTTTAGTCCTGGTTTAGACCTGGTTCAGTCCTGGTTTAGTCCTGGTTTAGACCTGGTTTAGTCCTGGTTTAGACCTGGTTTAGTCCTGGTTTAGACCTGGTTTAGTCCTGGTTTAGACCTGGTTTAGTCCTGGTTTAGTCCTGGTTTAGTCCTGGTTCAGACCTGGTTTAGTCCTGGTTTAGACCTGGTTTAGTCCTGGTTTAGACCTGGTTTAGTCCTGGTTTAGTCCTGGTTTAGTCCTGGTTTAGTCCTGGTTCAGTCTCTTGTGGTTTGTGGGCGTCGTGTGTTTGTCGCTCGATAAGTTTATCAGACGTTTAGATTCAGAGAAAAAGTTACATCAGAACAATCGTTACAGACAGGACCAGACAGGGGCAGACAGGGGCAGACAGGACCAGACAGGGGCAGACAGGACCAGACAGGACCAGACAGGACCAGACAGGACCAGACAGGGGCAGACAGGACCAGACAGGACCAGACAGGACCAGACAGGACCAGACAGGACCAGACAGGGGCAGACAGGACCAGACAGGGGCAGACAGGACCAGACAGGAGCAGACAGGACCAGACAGGACCAGACAGGACCAGACAGGGGCAGACAGGACCAGACAGGACCAGACAGGGGCAGACAGGACCAGACAGGACCAGACAGGACCAGACAGGACCAGACAGGGGCAGACAGGGGCAGACAGGACCAGACAGGGGCAGACAGGGGCAGACAGGGGCAGACAGGGGCAGACAGGGGCAGACAGGGGCAGACAGGGGCAGATAAACACCTGCCGAAGAAGGCGACCTTCATGTGTCGTCGCAGCACGACGTCTCTGATGTTGGACAGTTTGGACAAACAGCTGCTCATCTCTGCACTCAGCCCTGCCGGCCCTGCCGCCGGCCCTGACACCGCCGGCCCTGACACCGCCGGCCCTGACACCGCCAGCCCTGACACCGCCAGCCCCGAATCCACCGAAGTCATGGGCCCCAGGTCTGAGTGGGACGTGGCCTCTGTTAAAAAATATGAAATAATTTAATAACCCAACATCGATTTAATGACATTAAAGACACAGAGGACACATGTCCCGTATGTCCTCACAGCAGATGAGTCCTTATGTCCCGTATGTCCTCACAGCAGACGTGTCCTTATGTCCCGTATGTCCTCACAGCAGACGTGTCCTTATGTCCCGTATGTCCTCACAGCAGACGAGTCCTTATGTCCCGTATGTCCTCACAGCAGACGAGTCCTTATGTCCCGTATGTCCTCACAGCAGACGAGTCCTTATGTCCCGTATGTCCTCACAGCAGATGAGTCCTTAAGTCCAGTATGTCCTCACAGTAGAGCGAGTCCTTATGTCCAGTATGTCCTCACAGCAGATGAGTCCTTATGTCCCGTATGTCCTCACAGCAGACGTGTCCTTATGTCCTCACAGCAGATGTGTCCTTATGTCCCGTATGTCCTCACAGCAGATGAGTCCTTATGTCTCGTATGTCCTCACAGCAGACGAGTCCTTAAGTCCCGTATGTCCTCACAGCAGACGAGTCCTTAAGTCCCGTATGTCCTCACAGCAGATGAGTCCTTATGTCCCGTATGTCCTCACAGTAGACGAGTCCTTATGTCCTCACAGCAGATGTGTCCTTATGTCCCGTATGTCCTCACAGCAGATGAGTCCTTATGTCCTCACAGCAGACGTGTCCTTATGTCTCAGTATGTCCTCACAGCAGACGTGTCCTTATGTCTCACAGCAGCGTGGTCCTTATGTCTCAGAGGTCCTCACAGCAGACGTGAGTCCTTATGTCTATGTCTTATATGTCCTCACAGCAGACGTGTCCTTATGTCCCGTATGTCCTCACAGCAGACCGTGTCTATCCCGGATGTCCTCACAGCAGACGTGTCCTTATGTCCCGTATGTCCTCACAGCAGACGTGTCCTTATGTCCCGTATGTCCTCACAGCAGACGTGTCCTTATGTCCCGTATGTCCTCACAGCAGACGTGTCCTTATGTCCCGTATGTCCTCACAGCAGACGTGTCCTTATGTGCCGTATGTCCTCACAGCAGACGTGTCCTTATGTCTCGACGTGTGTCCTCACAGCAGACGAGTCACAGCAGTCATGTCTCTGTCGTATGTCCTCACAGCAGAGCGATGTCCTTATGTCCCACAGCCAGGTCTCTATCACAGCAGGCGTGTCCCAATGCCAGGTGTCTCACACAGCAGACGAAGTTCTTATGTCCCAGGTCCTCACAGCAGACGAGTCCTTATGTCCCGTATGTCCTCACAGCAGACGTGTCCTTATGTCCCGTATGTCCTCACAGCAGACGTGTCCTTATGTCCCGTATGTCCTCACAGCAGACGTGTCCTTATGTCCCGTATGTCCTCACAGCAGACGTGTCCTTATGTCTCGTATGTCCTCACAGCAGACGTGTCCTTATGTCTCGTATGTCCTCACAGCAGACGAGTCCTTAAGTCCCGTATGTCCTCACAGCAGACGTGTCCTTATGTCCCGTATGTCCTCACAGCAGACGTGTCCTCGTGTCCCGTATGTCCTCACAGCAGACGTGTCCTCGTGTCCCGTATGTCCTCACAGCAGACGTGTCCCGTATGTCCTCACAGCAGACGTGTCCTCGTGTCCCGTATGTCCTCACAGCAGACGTGTCTTTATGTTTTAATTTTACTTCCTGGTTGTAAATGATGACATCACACTGGGAGATTACCCAGAAGCCCCCTGTGCAGAGCACCAAAACTCATCTGTCACAGATTTTATTCCTTTGACAAAGACAAACACACGTGACACTTTTATTTTGTTGACTCATGTTTAAAGGGTCAAAAAAGTCATTTATTTGATATGATGATGCCTGACCTTTGACCCACAGTGTGACATCATCAGTTTTACTTCCTGACATTTTCCAACACATTTTTCCGCTTTTCTCATAGAACTATAATAAAACCTGGAAGATGAATCCAAAATGGCCGCCCTGTTCCTCCCTGTGGCCTGAGCTCATTGGCGCATGACCCCAAAAAAATTCTTACTTCTGCATTTACTTCCTGATACGGAGGCGGCCATCTTTGCTTTACTTCCTGACACGGAGGCGGCCATCTTTGCTTTACTTCCTGATACGGAGGCGGCCATCTTTGCTTTACTTCCTGACACGGAGGCGGCCATCTTTGCTTTACTTCCTGATACGGAGGCGGCCATCTTTGCTTTACTTCCTGACACGGAGGCGGCCATCTTTGCTTTAATTTCTGACACGGAGGTGGCCATCTTTGCTTTACTTCCTGATACGGAGGCGGCCATCTTTGCTTTACTTCCTGACACGGAGGCGGCCATCTTTGCTTTACTTCCTGACACGGAGGCGGCTATCTTTGCTTTAGGGGCGTGACCACAATCCCCCACTTCATATAAAAACGGTAATGTCGGTGATTTTAGAATATTTTATTTAAATACCGATAATAATTCAGTCCTGTCTGCAATTATAATGTGACATTTTAGAAAAAGGCTGGGCCCAAGAGGCTGCAGTACCTCACACGACCACTAATCAATCTGGGACACAGACAGAGGGGCGTGGCTTATCCAGTTCTGTTAATACATCCATGGCTTTTCTCCACAAACTTGTGGAAAAATC
>CM033631.1:41713487-41818814 GCA_019453435.1 Rhinogobius similis | reverse complement strand
AGACCAGAGACCAGAGACCAGAGACCAGACCTAGACCAGAGCCTAGACCAGACCTAGACCAGACCTAGACCAGGACTAGACCAGGACTAGACCAGGACCTAGCCAGGACCAGACCAGAAACCAGGACCTAGGACCAGGAGCCTAGGACCAGGACCGACCAGGACTAGACCAGAGACCAGACCAGACCAGAGACCAGAGCCAGGACCAGGACCCAGACCAGGACCAGGACCAGAGACCGGACCAGGACCAGAGACAGAGCCAGGACCAGAACCAGGACCAGAGACCAGAGACCAGGAGACCAGAGACTGAGAGACCAGACCTAGACCAGAGACCTAGACCAGACCAGACCTAGACCAGACCTAGACCAGACCTAGACCAGACCTGGGCCAGACCTAGACCAGAGACCAGGTAGACCAGAGACCAGAGACCAGACCTAGACCAGGACCAGAGCCAGGACCAGGACCAGGACCAGGACCAGGACCAGAGACCAGGACTAGACCAGGACTAGACCAGGACCAGAAACCAGGACCAGAGACCAGAGCCAGGACCAGGACCGGACCAGAGACCAGAGCCAGGACCAGGACCAGGACCAGAGACAGAGCCAGGACCAGGACCAGGACCAGGACCAGGACCAGAGACCGGACCAGGACCAGAGACAGAGCCAGGACCAGGAGCAGGGACCAGACAATGCTTTGAGTTGGTAGGTATGTTATATATATGAGAGAGAGAGGGGGGAGGAGCCTCTTGAGGCAGAGGCTGGTGTTGCTCTCAGACTCTGGTGTCGTTTGTGTCTCATCAAAGTTTCATGTTGTTTGGTTTTTCAGAGTTTCCAGTTCGACCGTTTCCTGGACAACGGCAAAGAGAGGAGGGACTTCTACAAGAGCGGGCGGCGGCTCAAGTATTACCTGATGCCGTTCGGCTCCGGCGCCTCCAAGTGTCCAGGCCGCTTCATCGCGCTGCAGGAGATCAAACAGTTTGTGTGTTTGCTGCTGCTGTACTTCGACCTGGAGCTGTGCGACGCCAGCGCGCAGATCCGACCCGACCTGAGCCGCGCCGGTCTCGGCATCATGCAGCCGACCTCCGACCTGCGCTTCAGGTACAGGCAGCGGCGCCCCCTGTGTGCTGACGGGTGACCTGCAGCGCCCCCTGTGTCCCACATGTGACCTGCAGGGCCCCCTGTGTGCTGACGGGTGACCTGCAGCGCCCCCTGTGCCCCACATGTGACCTGCAGCGCCCCCCGTGCCCCACATGTGACCTGCAGGGCCCCCCGTGCCCCACATGTGACCTGCAGCGCCCCCTGTGCCCCACATGTGACCTGCAGCGCCCCCCGTGCCCCACATGTGACCTGCAGCGCCCCCTGTGTCCCACATGTGACCTACAGCGCCCCCGTGCCCCACATGTGACCTGCAGCGCCCCCTGTGTCCCACATGTGACCTACAGCGCCCCCGTGCCCCACATGTGACCTGCAGCGCCCCCCGTGCCCCACATGTGACCTGCAGCGCCCCCTGTGTCCCACATGTGACCTACAGCGCCCCCCCTGCCCCACATGTGACCTACAGCGCCCCCGTACCCCACATGTGACCTACAGCGCCCCCGTGCCCCACATGTGACCTACAGCGCCCCCGTGCCCCACATGTGACCTACAGCGCCCCCTGTGCCCCACATGTGACCTGCAGCGCCCCCTGTGCCCCACATGTGACCTACAGCGCCCCCTGTGCCCCACATGTGACCTACAGCGCCCCCTGTGCCCCACATGTGACCTACAGCGCCCCCGTGCCCCACATGTGACCTACAGCGCCCCCCGTGCCCCACATGTGACCTACAGCGCCCCCTGTGTGCTGACGGGTGACCTGCAGTTCATGTTTGTAATAATCAAATGTTATTAAAGTTCTGTTTTTGACTCAAATAAAAGCCCATTTGAACCATAAAAGGCAGAATGTTTATTGTTTAAACATTAAACACATGAACACTTGTGTCGATCGGGGAGGGCCGCTCCTGTCAGGGCCGCTCCAGTCAGGGCCGCTCCTGTCAGGGCCGCTCCAGTCAGGGCCGCTCCTGTCAGGGCTGCAGATACTGAGCGGTGAAAGCGTCCAGCTGAGTCTGCAGCTCCGTGGCTCGATTCCTGAAACGTCAAATCATTATAAAACTCAAGAGATCTGTGGACTTTTCTACACAGAAGACGTCTGAGCTCAGACGTGTCTCCTGAGGATAAGACCTCCTCCTCCTGAGCTCAGAGAGCTCAGACGTGTTGCGCCTCCTGACGGTTTAAGCACCTGAAGGTCTTGGCGCTTCGCTGCAGCGTCTCCAGAGTCTGGATCCTGAGGCTGATCTGACGAACACTGGCCTCCAGCTCTGCCTCGCTCAGGTCCACGCGCTGAGTCAGTCTGCTCAGGGTCGACCACAGCTCCCTGCACCACACCAGAAGCATGTGAAGACCAGGACAAACATCTACAGACTATCTACAGACCAGGACAAACATCTACAGCCCATCTACAGACCAGGAGAAACATCTACAGACCAGGAGAAACATCTACAGACCAGGACAAACATCTACAGACCAGGACAAACATCTACAGACCAGGACAAACATCTACAGACTCTGACTCTGACAGGCTCTGAACACCATCAGTGCTAATGCTAACGGCTAGCTGCATGTTTCATAACGGGTGTGGTTTGTGGAGTCGCTCTGCAGCCAGGAGATGGCGCCTAAACTCTGTGCTGTGGGAAACAGCAGAGATGCAGATGTTTGTTTAGTTTTTATAAACCTTTAGTTCTAAAACATGAGACGCCAAACTCAGGCGCCGGTTTAAAGGATAATAACAAAATAATAATGCATGCAATAATGTTTTACTTTTACGTCAAACAGTTTGTTTGAACTTTCTGGAGTCAAAAACATGAAACATTAAAGTGCGTCCTGACGTTCCTCCGATCGCTCTAAAGCTCTCCTGTTAGCTCTGTGTCTGTGCGGCTCGTACTTGTGCACTTGCTGCCTGCAGGAGGCGCTGGTGACCGTAGCCACAGCTCGCAGCCCTTTGGACGCGTGTTCCACAAACTGCAGCTTGAGGGCGCTCTCCTGCCTCGCGCCGTTCCACGTGCATCGCTCGTACACGTAAAGAAGAGCGTAGATCGACAAGGAGAAGGTTAGCACGCGCCAGCCCACGGCCCGCCAGATCTGCGTCACAGAGAAACACATATGACACGCCCGCCAGATCTGCGTCACAGAGAAACACACATGACATGCCCGCCAGATCTGCGTCACAGAGAAACACACATGACACGCCCGCCAGATCTGCATCACACAAACACATATGACACGCCCGCCAGATCTGCGTCACAGAGACACATATGACACGCCCGCCAGATCTGCATCACACAAACACATATGACACGCCCGCCAGATCTGCGTCACAGAGACACATATGACACGCCCGCCAGATCTGCGTCACACAAACACATATGACACGCCCGCCAGATCTGCGTCACACAAACACATATGACACGCCCGCCAGATCTGCGTCACACAAACACATATGACACGCCCGCCAGATCTGCGTCACACAAACACATATGACACGCCCGCCAGATCTGTGTACCAGAGAGGAGTCTTGAGAGGAGGGAGGGCATCTGACATACGTACCACTCCCCCGAGGACCAGAGCCGTCATAGAAGCTCGTGACGTCACAGAAACCAGACTCTCGGCGGCAGAACTCAGCTCCTGGACCTGGGCATTTCGTTCAAATAAAGATAAAATATGAGAAATGTATGAATAAAGTTGATAAAGTTCGATCTAATAACTCGTAAACAAAAAAATGGTCAAAATGGTTGCAGCTCTATTTAATCCAAGTGTGTTTCTGACCGCTAATGGAGGCGTGGTCATGGCCCTGGCAACGCCCCCTGCAGGAGGCGTGGTCATCGCCGCGGCGACGCCGCCGGCTCGGCCAAACCTGGACAGCATCGCGCTCAAACCCAGAGAGAAGCAGAACTCGATGTCCTCCCTGAAGTCCCCGCACACGGCGGCCATGTTGAGGTCGTAGGTCAGATCGAAACAGGAAGAGGAAGTGGAGGAGGAGAGGAGGTGCTGCAGCGAGGCGGACAGCAGGGGGCGCACACTGTCTGAGGACACAGCACAACATTCTGTTTAAACTAGACCGAGATCATCAGGAAATCAGAAAATGGTTCTGACCCGGCTCTGACCCGGCTCTGACCCGGTTCTGACCCGGTTCTGACCCAGCTCTGACCCGACTGTGACCCGACTGTGACCCGGCTCTGACCCGGCTCTGACCCGGTTCTGTACCTGTCATCTCTCTCTGGACTCTTGTCACGTCTCGTTGGACACAGACGGAGCAGTGCGTCGTCAGGAGCTGAACCAGACGCTGCTCCACATGAAGCGCCAACTTCTGAGGAACGACAAAAGAAGAGCTAGAGCTAACCACTCTGCCACAGGCTAACCACTCTGACACACAGGCTAACCACTCTGCCACACAGGCTAACCACTCTGACACAGGCTAACCACTCTGCCACAGGCTAACCACTCTGCCACACAGGCTAACCACTCTGATACACAGGCTAACCACTCTGACACAGGCTAACCACTCTGCCACACAGGCTAACCACTCTGCCACACAGGCTAACCACTCTGACACACAGGCTAACCACTCTGCCACACAGGCTAACCACTCTGCCACACAGGCTAACCACTCTGACACAGGCTAACCACTCTGCCACACAGGCTAACCACTCTGATACACAGGCTAACCACTCTGCCACAGGCTAACCACTCTGCCACACAGGCTAACCACTCTGACACACAGGCTAACCACTCTGCCACAGGCTAACCACTCTGCCACACAGGCTAACCACTCTGCCACACAGAGCTAACCACTCTGCCACAGGCTAACCACTCTGCCACAGGCTAACCACTCTGCCACACAGGCTAACCACTCTGCCACACAGGCTAACCACTCTGCCACACAGAGCTAACCACTCTGCCACAGGCTAACCACTCTGCCACAGGCTAACCACTCTGCCACAGGCTAACCACTCTGCCAGTGGCTAACCATTCTGCCACACAGGCTAACCACTCTGCCACAGGCTAACCACTCTGCCACAGGCTAACCACTCTGTCACAGGCTAACCACTCTGCCACAGGCTAAACACTCTGCCACAGGCTAACCACTCTGCCACAGGCTAAACACTCTGCCACAGGCTAACCACTCTGCCACACAGGCTAACCACTCTGCCACATAGGCTAACCACTCTGCCACAGGCTAACCACTCTTCCACACAGGCTAACCACTCTGCCACAGGCTAACCACTCTTCCACACAGGCTAACCACTCTGCCACAGGCTAACCACTCTGCCACACAGAGCTAACCACTCTGCCACACAGGCTAACCACTCTGACACAGGCTAACCACTCTGACACAGGCTAACCACTCTGACACAGGCTAACCACTCTGCCAGTGGCTAACCACTCTGCCACACAGGCTAACCACTCTGCCACACAGAGCTAACCACTCTGCCACAGGCTAACCACTCTGCCACACAGGCTAACCACTCTGACACAGGCTAACCACTCTGACACAGGCTAACCACTCTGCCACACAGGCTAACCACTCTGACACAGGCTAACCACTCTGCCACAGGCTAACCACTCTGCCACACAGGCTAACCACTCTGCCACACAGAGCTAACCACTCTGCCACAGGCTAACCACTCTGCCACAGGCTAACCACTCTGCCACAGGCTAACCACTCTGCCACAGGCTAACCACTCTGCCAGTGGCTAACCATTCTGCCACACAGGCTAACCACTCTGCCACAGGCTAACCACTCTGCCACAGGCTAACCACTCTGTCACAGGCTAACCACTCTGCCACAGGCTAAACACTCTGCCACAGGCTAACCACTCTGCCACAGGCTAAACACTCTGCCACAGGCTAACCACTCTGCCACACAGGCTAACCACTCTGCCACATAGGCTAACCACTCTGCCACAGGCTAACCACTCTTCCACACAGGCTAACCACTCTGCCACAGGCTAACCACTCTTCCACACAGGCTAACCACTCTGCCACAGGCTAACCACTCTGCCACACAGAGCTAACCACTCTGCCACACAGGCTAACCACTCTGACACAGGCTAACCACTCTGACACAGGCTAACCACTCTGACACAGGCTAACCACTCTGCCAGTGGCTAACCACTCTGCCACACAGGCTAACCACTCTGCCACACAGGCTAACCACTCTGCCACACAGAGCTAACCACTCTGCCACAGGCTAACCACTCTGCCACACAGGCTAACCACTCTGCCACACAGGCTAACCACTCTGACACACAGGCTAACCACTCTGCCACACAGGCTAACCACTCTGCCACACAGGCTAACCACTCTGACACACAGGCTAACCACTCTGCCACAGGCTAACCACTCTGCCACACAGGCTAACCACTCTGCCACACAGAGCTAACCACTCTGACACACAGGCTAACCACTCTGCCACAGGCTAACCACTCTGCCACAGGCTAACCACTCTGCCACACAGGCTAACCACTCTGCCACACAGGCTAACCACTCTGCCACAGGCTAACCACTCTGCCACAGGCTAACCACTCTGCCACACAGGCTAACCACTCTGACACAGGCTAACCACTCTGACACAGGCTAACCACTCTGCCACACAGGCTAACCACTCTGACACAGGCTAACCACTCTGCCACACAGGCTAACCACTCTGCCACACAGGCTAACCACTCTGACACAGGCTAACCACTCTGCCACACAGGCTAACCACTCTGCCACACAGGCTAACCACTCTGACACACAGGCTAACCACTCTGCCACTCTCAGACTCACAGATTTATAAAGTTCCACAGTTTCCGGCGTCGGGTTAAAATCGGCTCGAAACTCTTCGACCAAAACAGGAAGTGTCCGAATGTGATCCAAGAGCGCCGCCAGCACCTGAGCCAATCAGAGAGGAGGGCCTGAGCCAATCAGAGAGGAGGGCCTGAGCCAATCAGAGAGGAGGGCCTGAGCCAATCAGAGAGGAGCGCCTGAGCCAATCAGAGAGGAGCGCCTGAGCCAATCAGAGAGGAGGGCCTGAGCCAATCAGAGAGGAGGGCCTGAGCCAATCAGAGAGGAGGGCCTGAGCCAATCAGAGAGGAGCAACTGAGCCAATCAGAGAGGAGCGCCTGAGCCAATCAGAGAGGAGGGCCTGAGCCAATCAGAGAGGAGGGCCTGAGCCAATCAGAGAGGAGGGCCTGAGCCAATCAGAGAGGAGGGCCTGAGCCAATCAGAGAGGAGGGCCTGAGCCAATCAGAGAGGAGCGCCTGAGCCAATCAGAGAGGAGGGCCTGAGCCAATCAGAGAGGAGGGCCTGAGCCAATCAGAGAGGAGGGCCTGAGCCAATCAGAGAGGAGGGCCTGAGCCAATCAGAGAGGAGGGCCTGAGCCAATCAGAGAGGAGGGCCTGAGCCAATCAGAGAGGAGCGCCTGAGCCAATCAGAGAGGAGGGCCTGAGCCAATCAGAGAGGAGCAACTGAGCCAATCATCTGTAGGGCCTCTCTGTGGGGGCCCTCTGGGGCTCTCTGTGGGGCCTCTCTGTAGGGCCTCTCTGTCATAGACTGTAGATATCAGTGGACCATGTTAGCATGCTAGCCGCCGCGTTCCAAATAGGAAGCAGCTATGGAGGCGCTCCTGGCTCCATAAAGCCGAGCTGCCATTCACTTTCTATTGGGACACTGGAGCCCTTTACTCTGCAACTGTTTCTGTCAAGCTCACCATCTTGAAACTAAAACGTCTGTTTTGACACACTCTACATGAATCGGGTGTTTTTTTTTCGTTAGGTTGTTCATAAATCAAGTTATTAGCAATAATAACTGACCAATCAGGTGCTTCCTTTTCCAGGGGCCGTTTTCGCTCGTGTTAGCAACAGGTTTGATTGACAGCTAGCGCCGCACGTTGCCGCCGTCTCCTCTCACCGAGGGGCGGATACCGTTAGCAACCACGCGCCTGATTAGTCCATGTGGTTGCCACGATACGCACTCGGATTTCCAAATATGGAGTCTGGCTCCGCTTTAGCCGCTATAACTGCTAGCCGCGATGGGCTTCATTTGGCTGGAGGCAAACGCTATGGGTGACGTCACAATCCCTTAGTCCACTGATATCTACAGTCTATGCTCTCTGTAGGGCCTCTCTGTGGGGCCTCTCTGTAGGGCCTCTCTGTGGGGCCTCTCTGTGGGGCCCTCTGGGGCTCTCTGGGGCCCTCTGTGGGGCCTCTCTGTAGGGCCTCTCTGTAGGGCCTCTCTGTGGGGCCTCTCTGTGGGGCCCTCTGGGGCTCTCTGGGGCCCTCTGTGGGGCCTCTCTGTAGGGCCTCTCTGTAGGGCCTCTCTGTGGGGCCTCTCTGTAGGGCCTCTCTGTGGGGCCTCTCTGTAGGGCCTCTCTGTAGGGCCTCTCTGTGGGGCCCTCTGGGGCCCTCTGGGGGCCTCTGTAGGGGCCCTCTGTAGGGGCTCTCTGGGGCCCTCTGGCGCCCTCTCTGGGGCCCTCTGTAGGGGCCCTCTGTACCTTGTGGGCCGTGTCCTCAGACACAGATCTGATCTTCTCCTTCAGGGCGTCGTTGAGTCGACTGATCTGACCTCGGACAAAATCCAGTCGGTCCCTGAGCTCCTCGCGCTGCTCCAGAAGAAACATCCTGAAAGACACACATCCTGAAGGACACATCCTGAAGGACACACACATCCTGAAGGACACATCCTGAAGGACACACACATCCTGAAGGACACATCCTGAAGGACACACACATCCTGAAGGACACACACATCCTGAAGGACACACACATCCTGAAGGACACACACATCCTGAAGGACACATCCTGAAGGACACACACATCCTGAAGGACACATCCTGAAGGACACACACATCCTGAAGGACACACACATCCTGAAGGACACACACATCCTGAAGGACACACACTTCCTGTCCACGGAACCGTTCAAACGGTTCAAACGGTGCAAAGCGGGCCCCTCTCACAGTAAAAGCGGGCCCCTCTCACAGTAAAAGCGGGCCCCTCTCACAGTAAAAGCGGGCCCCTCTCACAGTAAAAGCGGGCCCCTCTCACAGTAAAAGCGGGCCCCTCTCACAGTAAAAGCGGGCCCCTCTCACAGTAAAAGCGGGCCCCTCTCACAGTAAAAGCGGGCCCCTCTCACAGTAAAAGCGGGCCCCTCTCACAGTAAAAGCGGGCCCCTCACTTCCTGTCCGCGGAGCTGATGTTGATGGCGTCCATCACACTCTTGACTCTCTCCGTGAGCTCGTGCGCTCGGAGCGTGTGCTGCTCAAACTTTGTCCTCACGGCCGAGTGCGACAGGAACTCCTGAGGTCAGAGGTCACGGGGGTCAGAGGTCACACGAGTGCAACTGCACATCTGGGAAAAATATTGTTTAAAATGACAGGAAGTGGAGCTGACTCCCTCTGTGATGTCATCAAAAGGCGACATTGAAAACACAGTTTAAACATAGAACTATAATAAAACCTGGAAGATGAATCCAAGATGGCCGCCCTGTTTATCCCTATGGAGTGAGCTCATTGGTTCATGACCCCAAAAAAGTTTCTTACTTCCGCATTTACTTCCTGATACGGAGGCGTCCATCTTTGTTTTACTTCCTGAAACGGAGGCTGCCATCTTTGTTTTAGGGCGCCACATGACCACAATCCCCCACTAGAAAAAAACATTTCCTTCTATTTTATTTAAATACCGATAATAATTCAGTCCTGTCTGTGATTATAATGTGACATTTTAGAAAAAGGCTGCAGTACCTCACACGACCACTAATCAATCTGGGACACAGACAGAGGGGGCGGGGCTTATCCAGTTCATTTAATACATCCATGAGTTTAAACCATCAACAAAATAAGGTCTTATCATGGATTATTTATGTCAGCTCTAACTACTGTGTCGTGTGTGGGTGTGGCCTTTGTTTACAGTCTGGTTGTTATGGTAACAGTTGGCCCTTGTTTACAGTCTGGTTGCTATGGTAACAGTTGTGGAATCACCTCTCACTGTGTCATGTTTGTGTCGTGTTCAACAGGAAGTGACATCATAAACGTTAAACTGTCAAACTGGACAAATGTTTAAATCTAATACTGAATCCTGTTTGTTGAGTTTGGGTCAAATGTGGGTTGAATCTGTCACAGACTTTAATTAAATATCCAAATGTTCCACAGTTAAAGCCCTTGGGCTTTTCATGACAAAAGTGAACATCGGGGACTCGACCCCAGAACCCACCGAGACACAACACGAGCGCATTTGACCCAGATTCATTCATCTCTCACCTCCAGAGTCCTCTCAAACCTCTGGAACTCTCCAAGTCTGTCATGGAAGCCTTCAGCCAGAGCGCCTCCTGCAGGAGGAGCAGAGTGAGAACAGAACAGAGCGCCTCCTGCAGGAGGAGCAGAGTGAGAACAGAACAGAGCGCCCCCTGCAGGAGGAGCAGAGTGAGAACAGAACAGAGCGCCTCCTGCAGGAGGAGCAGAGTGAGAACAGAACAGAGCGCCTCCTGCAGGAGGAGCAGAGTGATAGCAGAGCGCCCCCTGCAGGAGGAGCAGAGTGAGAACAGAACAGAGCGCCTCCTGCAGGAGGAGCAGAGTGAGAACAGAGCGCCTCCTGCAGGAGGAGCAGAGTGAGAACAGAACAGAGCGCCTCCTGCTGGAGGAGCAGAGTGATAAGCAGAGCGCCTCCTGCAGGAGGAGCAGAGTGAGAACAGAACAGAGCGCCCCCTGCAGGAGGAGCAGAGTGAGAACAGAACAGAGCGCCTCCTGCAGGAGGAGCAGAGTGAGAACAGAGTGCCTCCTGCGGGAGGAGCAGAGTGAGAACAGAACAGAGCGCCTCCTGCAGGAGGAGCAGAGTGAGAACAGAACAGAGCGCCTCCTGCAGGAGGAGCAGAGTGATAGCAGAGCGCTGCAGGAGGAGCAGAGTGAGAACAGAACAGAGCGCCTGCAGGAGGAGCAGAGTGAGAATAGAACAGAGCGCTCCTGCAGGAGGAGCAGAGTGAGAACAGAGTGCTCCTGGGAGGAGCAGAGTGAGAACAGAACAGAGCGCTCCTGCAGGAGGAGCAGAGTGAGAACAGAACAGAGCGCTCTGCAGGAGGAGCAGAGTGAGAATAGAACAGAGCGCTCCTGCAGGAGGAGCAGAGTGAGACCAGAGGCGCTCCTGCGGGAGGAGCAGAGTGAGAACAGAACAGAGCGCCTCCTGCAGGAGGAGCAGAGTGAGAACAGAACAGAGCGCCTCCTGCAGGAGGAGCAGAGTGAGAACAGAACAGAGCGCCTCCTGCAGGAGGAGCAGAGTGAGAACAGAACAGAGCGCCTCCTGCAGGAGGAGCAGAGTGAGAACAGAACAGAGCGCCACCTGCAGGAGGAGCAGAGTGAGAACAGAACAGAGCGCCCCCTGCAGGAGGAGCAGAGTGAGAACAGAACAGAGCGCCTCCTGCAGGAGGAGCAGAGTGAGAACAGAACAGAGCGCCTCCTGCAGGAGGAGCAGAGTGATAGCAGAGCGCCCTGCAGGAGGAGCAGAGTGAGAACAGAACAGAGCGCCTCCTGCAGGAGGAGCAGAGTGAGAACAGAGCGCCTCCTGCAGGAGGAGCAGAGTGAGAACAGAACAGAGCGCCTCCTGCAGGAGGAGCAGAGTGATAGCAGAGCGCCCCCTGCAGGAGGAGCAGAGTGAGAACAGAACAGAGCGCCCCCTGCAGGAGGAGCAGAGTGAGAACAGAACAGAGCGCCTCCTGCAGGAGGAGCAGAGTGAGAACAGAGTGCCTCCTGCGGGAGGAGCAGAGTGAGAACAGAACAGAGCGCCTCCTGCAGGAGGAGCAGAGTGAGAACAGAACAGAGCGCCTCCTGCAGGAGGAGCAGAGTGAGATCAGAGCGCCTCCTGCGGGAGGAGCAGAGTGAGAACAGAACAGAGCGCCCTGCTGGAGGAGCAGAGTGAGAACAGAACAGAGCGCCTCCTGCAGGAGGAGCAGAGTGAGAACAGAGTGCCTCCTGCGGGAGGAGCAGAGTGAGAACAGAACAGAGCGCCTCCTGCAGGAGGAGCAGAGTGAGAACAGAACAGAGCGCCCCCTGCAGGAGGAGCAGAGTGAGAACAGAACAGAGCGACTCCTGCCGGCGGAGCAGAGTGAGAACAGAACAGAGCGCCTCCTGCGGGAGGAGCAGAGTGAGAACAGAACAGAGCGCCTCCTGCAGGAGGAGCAGAGTGAGAACAGAACAGAGCGCCTCCTGCAGGAGGAGCAGAGTGAGAACAGAACAGAGCGCCTCCTGCAGGAGGAGCAGAGTGAGAACAGAACAGAGCGCCTCCTGCAGGAGGAGCAGAGTGAGAACAGAACAGAGCGCCTCCTGCAGGAGGAGCAGAGTGAGAACAGAACAGAGCGCCTCCTGCAGGAGGAGCAGAGTGAAAACAGAACAGAGCACCTCCTGCGGGAGGAGCAGAGTGAGAACAGAACAGAGCGCCCCCTGCAGGAGGAGCAGAGTGAGAACAGAACAGAGCGCCTCCTGCAGGAGGAGCAGAGTGAGCGTCACCTGTTTGAGGTAAACCTTGAGCGCACTGAAGTCTGGAGTTCAGAACTTCTTTGGCAGAAACAAAGAAAATCCTGTGAGGAACTTCATCAGCTCGAAGAACCTTCAGCTCCTCACACAGGAAGGAGACGCAGCGATCTGTGTGCTGCTGACGCACCTGAGGAGACCGGAGGAGGTGTGAGGAGGTGAGAGGAGATCAGAGGAGACCAGAGGAGATCAGAGGAGGTGAGAGGAAGTGAGAGGAGACCAGAGGAGGTCAGAGGAGGTGAGAGGAGACCGGAGGAGACCAGAGGAGGTGAGAGGAAGTGAGAGGAGACCGGAGGAGGTCAGAGGAGGTGAGAGGAGACCGGAGACCGGAGGAGACCAGAGGAGGTGAGAAGAGACTGGAGGAGACCAGAGGAGGTAAGAGGAGACCGGAGGAGACCAGAGAAGGTGAGAGGAGACCGGAGGAGACCAGAGGAGATCAGAGGAGATCAGAGGAGGTGAGAGGAGACTGGAGGAGATCAGAGGAGGTGAGAGGAGACCGGAGGAAACCAGAGGAGATCAGAGGAGGTGAGAGGAGACCGGAGGAGACCAGAGGAGATCAGAGGAGACCAGAGGAGGTGAGAGGAGACCGGAGGAGGAGATCAGAGGATATCAGAGGAGGTGAGAGGAGACCGGAGGAGATCAGAGGAGGTGAGAGGAGACCAGAGGAGATCAGAGGAGACCAGAGGAGGTGAGAGGAGACCAGAGGAGGTGAGAGGAGACCGGAGGAGACCAGAGGAGATCAGAGGAGGTGAGAGGAGACCGGAGGAGACCAGAGGAGGTGAGAGGAGACCGGAGGAGGTGAGAGGAGATCAGAGGAGACCAGAGGAGGTGAGAGGAGACCGGAGGAGATCAGAGGATATCAGAGGATATCAGAGGAGGTGAGAGGAGACCGGAGGAGATCAGAGGAGGTGAGAGGAGACCAGAGGAGATCAGAGGAGACCAGAGGAGGTGAGAGGAGACCAGAGGAGGTGAGAGGAGACCGGAGGAGACCAGAGGAGATCAGAGGAGGTGAGAGGAGACCGGAGGAGACCAGAGGAGGTGAGAGGAGACCAGAGGAGGTGAGAGGAGATCAGAGGAGATCAGGTGACAGACCTCAAGAACATACACATTACACACAAAAGAATCTAACTTATATTTATTGCAATTTGAATTAAAGCCACTGGATTTCCACTGCAATATTACCTCACCTCCTCCGGCATTGGCTCCGCCCCCTCCGCCGCCGGCCCCGCCCCCTCCGCCGCCGGCCCCGCCCCCTCAGCGTACCTGTGTGACGTACTCCGGCTCGCTCACTGACGCGTCCCAGCGATTGTGGAGGACGAAGACGTTGGGTTTGGAAATGCGCTCGCTGACTTTGTGGAAAAACAACTTCTCCTTTAAACACACAGAAACAACCAATCACAGAGCAGCAGGAGGGCGACGGCCAATCAGAGAGCAGCAGGAGAGCCACGGCCAATCAGGACTCACGGTGTTCATGAGCGTAGACTCTGCGTTTCCGACCAAAACGAAAAACATCGGCGTCGAGACAAAAGCGATCAATCCAACGATCCAACGCCAACGTGACGTCTGTGCCAGGACTAAAGAGAGACCGGGTCAGAACCAGGACTAAAGAGAGACCGGGTCAGAACCAGGACTAAAGAGAGACCGGGTCAGAACCAGGACTAAAGAGAGACCGGGTCAGAACCAGGACTAAACCAGGACTAAAGAGAGACCGGGTCAGAACCAGTACTAAAGAGAGACCGGGTCAGAACCAGGACTAAAGAGAGACCGGGCCAGAACCAGGACTAAAGAGAGACCGGGTCAGAACCAGTACTAAAGAGAGACCGGGTCAGAACCAGGACTAAACCAGGACTAAAGAGAGACCGGGTCAGAACCAGTACTAAAGAGAGACCGGGTCAGAACCAGGACTAAAGAGAGACCGGGTCAGAACCAGGACTAAAGAGAGACCGGGTCAGAACCAGGACTAAAGAGAGACCGGGTCAGAACCAGGACTAAACCAGGACTACAGAGAGACCGGGTCAGAACCAGGACTAAAGAGAGACCGGGTCAGAACCAGGACTAAACCAGGACTACAGAGAGACCGGGTCAGAACCAGGACTAAACCAGGACTACAGAGAGACCGGGTCAGAACCAGGACTAAACCAGGACTAAAGAGAGACCGGGTCAGAACCAGGACTAAAGAGAGACCGGGTCAGAACCAGGACTAAAGAGAGACCGGGTCAGAACCAGGACTAAACCAGGACTACAGAGAGACCGGGTCAGAACCAGGACTAAACCAGGACTAAAGAGAGACCGGGTCAGAACCAGGACTAAACCAGGACTAAAGAGAGACCGGGTCAGAACCAGGACTAAAGAGAGACCGGGTCAGAACCAGGACTAAAGAGAGACCGGGTCAGAACCAGGACTAAACCAGGACTACAGAGAGACCGGGTCAGAACCAGGACTAAACCAGGACTAAAGAGAGACCGGGTCAGAACCAGGACTAAACCAGGACTAAAGAGAGACCGGGTCAGAACCAGGACTAAACCAGGACTAAAGAGAGACCAGGTCAGAACCAGGACTAAACCAGGACTAAACCAGGACTAAAGAGAGACCGGGTCAGAACCAGGACTAAACCAGGACTAAACCAGGACTAAAGAGAGACCGGGTCCAGACCTGTCCATCAGAACCAGGTCTTCTCGGAGCAGAGCGCAGCGGGACTTGGGCCAAAAGACCCGGATCAGAGTCCCAGAGTCCAGAGCCGGGTCCATGTGCAGCGCGTGGGCCACGTGTTTCACCGTCTGCAAGAGAGACAGGTTTAGGTCCTGGTCCTAGTCCTGGTCCTGGTCCAGGTTCAGTTCAGACTCAGGTTCAGTCCAGGTTTAGGTTCAGGTTTAGTCCAGATTCAGGTTCAGGTCCAGGTCCAGGTCCAGGTCCAGGTCCAGGTCCAGGTTCAGGTTCAGGTCCAGGTCCAGGTCCAGGTCCAGGCTCAGGTCCAGGTTCAGGTCCAGGTTCAGTCCAGGTTCAGGTTCAGGTCCATGTTCAGGTCCATGTTCAGTCCAGGTTCAGGTCCAGGTCCAGGTCCAGGTCCGGGCTCAGGTCCAGGTTCAGGTCCAGGTCCAGGTCCAGGTTCAGGTTCAGGTTCAGGTTCAGGTTCAGGTCCAGGTCCAGGCTCAGGTTCAGGTCCAGGTCCGGGCTCAGGTCCAGGTTCAGTTCAGACTCAGGTTCAGTCCAGGTTTAGGTTCAGGTTTAGTCCAGATTCAGGTCCAGGTTCAGGTCCAGGTCCAGGCTCAGGTTCAGGTCCAGGTCCATGTTCAGGTCCATGTTCAGTCCAGGTTCAGGTCCAGGTCCAGGTCCAGGTCCAGGTTCAGGTCCAGGCTCAGGTCCAGGTTCAGGTCCAGGTCCAGGTCCAGGTCCAGGTTCAGGTTCAGGTTCAGGTTCAGGTTCAGGTTCAGGTTCAGGTTCAGGTTCAGGTTCTGGTTCTGGTCCAGGTCCATGTTCAGGTCCATGTTCAGTCCAGGTTCAGGTCCAGGTCCAGGTTCAGGTCCAGGTCCAGGTCCAGGTCCAGGTCCAGGTCCAGGTCCCGGTCCCGGTCCCGGTCCAAGTCTGGCTCAGTACCTGGACCCCCTGCCGGGCCCCTGCCTCCGTCAGCAGGTGGCCCTCGTCCTCCTCGGTGCCTTCCACGCTCAGGAAGCAGTTTGTGGTGTGTCCGAGGCCCATGGGCAGAACCCTGTCCCGCAGCAGAGCGTTTATCACCGTGCTCTTCCCGTTACTCGTCCTGAAACACACACCGGAGCATGGGAGGGCATCTGACACACTGACTTTTCCCCAGGTTAAGAGAGGAGAACAGCCCCGAGAGAACAGCCCCGAGAGAACAAGAGGAAGGTCCCTAGAGAACGAACCGAGAGAACAGCCGAGAGCGAACAAGAGAACAGCCCCGAGAGAACGAGAGAACAGCCCCGAGAGAACAGCCCCGAGAGAACAGCCCAGAGAGAACAGCCCCGAGAGAACAGCCCGAAGAGAACAAGAGGAAGGTCCCTAGAGAACGAACCGAGAGAACAGCCCAGAGCGAACAAGAGAACAGCCCCGAGAGAACGAGAGAACAGCCCCGAGAGAACAGCCCAGAGAGAACGAGAGAACAGCCCCGAGAGAACAGCCCAGAGGGAATCAGAGAACAGCCCCAAAAGAACGAGAGAAGGGTCCCAAGAGAACAGCCCTGAGAGAACAGCCCGAAGAGAACAAGAGGAAGGTCCCTAGAGAACGAACCGAGAGAACAGCCCAGAGCGAACAAGAGAACAGCCCAGAGAGAACGAGAGAACAGCCCCGAGAGAACAGCCCCAAGAGAACAGCCCAGAGAGAACGAGAGAACAGCCCCAAGAGAACAGCCCCGAGAGAACGAGAGAACAGCCCCAAGAGAACAGCCCAGAGGGAATCAGAGAACAGCCCCAAAAGAACGAGAGAAGGGTCCCAAGAGAACAGCCCTGAGAGAACGAGAGAACAGCCCCAAGAGAACAGCCCAGAGGGAACAAGAGAACAGCCCAGAGGGAACAAGAGAACAGCCCCAAGAGAACAGCCCAGAGGGAACGAGAGAAAGGTCCCTAGAGAACAAACCGAGAGAACAGCCGAGAGTGAACGAGAGAACAGCCCAGAGACAACGAGAGAAAAGCTCCAAGTGAACAGCCCCGAGAGAACAAGAGAACAGCCCCGAGAGAACAGCCCCGAGAGAACAGCCCAGAGAGAACAGCCCGAAGAGAACAAGAGGAAGGTCCCTAGAGAACGAACCGAGAGAACAGCCCAGAGCGAACAAGAGAACAGCCCCGAGAGAACAGCCCAGAGAGAACGAGAGAACAGCCCCGAGAGAACAGCCCAGAGAGAACGAGAGAACAGCCCCAAGAGAACAGCCCAGAGAGAACGAGAGAACAGCCCCAAGAGAACAGCCCCGAGAGAACAGCCCCAAGAGAACAGCCCCGAGAGAACGAGAGAACAGCCCAGAGGGAATCAGAGAACAGCCCCAAAAGAACGAGAGAAGGGTCCCAAGAGAACAGCCCTGAGAGAACGAGAGAACAGCCCCAAGAGAACAGCCCAGAGGGAACAAGAGAACAGCCCAGAGGGAACAAGAGAACAGCCCCAAGAGAACAGCCCAGAGGGAACGAGAGAAAGGTCCCTAGAGAACAAACCGAGAGAACAGCCGAGAGTGAACGAGAGAACAGCCCAGAGACAACGAGAGAAAAGCTCCAAGTGAACAGCCCCGAGAGAACAAGAGAACAGCCCCGAGAGAACAGCCCCGAGAGAACAGCCCAGAGAGAACAGCCCAGAGAGAACAGCCCGAAGAGAACAAGAGGAAGGTCCCTAGAGAACGAACCGAGAGAACAGCCCAGAGCGAACAAGAGAACAGCCCCGAGAGAACAGCCCAGAGAGAACGAGAGAACAGCCCCGAGAGAACAGCCCAGAGAGAACGAGAGAACAGCCCCAAGAGAACAGCCCAGAGAGAACGAGAGAACAGCCCAAGAGAACATTCCAGAGGGAACAAGAGAACAGCCCAGAGTGAACCAGAGAACAGCCCCAAGAGAACAGCCCAGAGAGAACGAGAGAACAGCCCCAAGAGAACAGCCCAGAGAGAACGAGAGAACAGCCCCAAGAGAACATTCCAGAGGGAACAAGAGAACAGCCCAGAGTGAACCAGAGAACAGCCCCAAGAGAACAGCCCAGAGAGAACGAGAGAACAGCCCCAAGAGAACAGCCCAGAGAGAACGAGAGAACAGCCCCAAGAGAACATTCCAGAGGGAACAAGAGAACAGCCCAGAGTGAACCAGAGAACAGCCCCAAGAGAACAGCCCAGAGGGAACGAGAGAACAGCCCCAAAAGAACGAGAGAAGGGTCCCAAGAGAACAGCCCTGAGAGAACGAGAGAACAGCCCCAAGAGAACAGCCCAGAGAGAACGAGAGAACAGCCCCAAGAGAGAATAAGAGAACAGCCCAGTGTGAACGAGAGAAAAGCCCAGAGTGAATGAGAGTAAAGCTCCAAGTGAACAAGAGAACAGCCCCGAGAGAACGAGAGAACACCCCAGAGTGAACGAGACAAGGTCCCAAGAGAACAGCCCCGAGAGAACAGCCCAAAGTGAATAAGAAAACAGCCCAGAGAGAATCAGAATCAGAAACTGTTTATTGCCATTGTCAGTGAAATTCACAAACATAGGAACTTGCTTCGGCGTAGGTGCAACATAAAGCAAAGGATAAAATATAAAAAATATATAAAAAGGCATGCATAAAATTAAGAATAAAATAGACTAAGATAGACTATACAGCCCAGAGTGAACGAGAGAAAAGCTCCAAGTGAACAGTCCTGAGAAAACAGCCCAGAGTGAATAAGAAAACAGCCCAGAGAGAACAAGAGAACAGCCCAGAGGGAACAAGTGAACAACCCAGAGTGAATAAGAAAACAGCCCAGAGTGAATAAGAGAACAGCCCAGAGTGAACAAGAGAACAGCCCAGAGGGAACGAGAGTAAAGCTCCAAGTGAACAAGAGAACAGCCCAGAGAGAATAAGAGAACAGCCCAGAGTGAACAAGAGAACAGCCCAGAGTGAACAAGAGTAAAGCTCCAAGTGAACGAGAGAAAAGCCCAGAGTGAATAAGAGAACAGCCCAGAGTGAATAAGAGAACAGCCCAGAGGGAATAAGAGAACAGCCCAGAGTGAACAAGAGAACAGCCCAGAGGGAACAAGAGTAAAGCTCCAAGTGAACGAGAGAAAAGCCCAGAGTGAATAAGAGAACAGCCCAGAGTGAATAAGAGAACAGCCCAGAGGGAATAAGAGAACAGCCCAGAGTGAACAAGAGAACAGCCCAGAGGGAACAAGAGTAAAGCTCCAAGTGAACGAGAGAACAGCCCAGAGGGAACAAGTGAACAGCCCAGAGTGAATGAGAGAACAGCCCAGTGTGAACGAGAGAAAAGCCCAGAGTGAATAAGAGAACAGCCCAGAGTGAATAAGAGAACAGCCCAGAGGGAATAAGAGAACAGCCCAGAGGGAACAAGTGAACAACCCAGAGTGAATAAGAAAACAGCCCAGAGAGAACGAGAGAACAGCCCAGAGGGAACGAGAGAAAAGCCCAGAGTGAGTAAGAGAACAGCCCAGAGAGAACGAGAGAACAGTCCAGAGGGAATAAGAGAACAGCCCCAAGAGAACGAGAGAACAGTCCCGAGAAAGCGAGTTTGTAAAACTCTTCTTGGACTCTGAAAGTGAAAAAGTCTTTATAAATTCCTCGCCGTGAATAATTAAAGGCTCAGAATACGTGAGAAAGAGGAACACGTTTTAACCTCTGAGTTTTAACCACGTTTTAACCTGCTTCTGTTTTTCAGGTTTGTAAATATGGACTGACATCTTAACTCCGCCCACAACCACATTTAACTCTTTCCTGCCCAAGCCAAGTCTAAACACGTGGAAAAAAATCTCATATGATCATTTTCCACATTTTGGACAAACTTGGCATTTTTATCTGATGAGATATTATTATTTATAACAAAATGTAAGAAAGAAAAATGGACAGAACATTTAAAATATGGCCATAAAAACTTTTTTTTTTTTTTTTTTTACATAAACACAAACTTTTAAAAGTAAATGTCTTTTCTACTTTGAACTAAAGCATTACCGAATATTTGACCCGATTGTCCAGACTCAGAACTCCAGAAATCATTATGTACCACACTGGTTTAGTCCTGGTTTGGACCTGGTTTAGTCGTGGTTTAGACCAGGTTTAGTCCTGGTTTAGTCCTGGTTTAGACCTGGTTTAGACCTGGTTCAGTCCTGGTTTAGTCCTGGTTTAGTCCTGGTTTAGACCTGGTTTAGTCCTGGTTTAGACCTGGTTTAGTCCTGGTTTAGTCCTGGTTTAGACCTGGTTCAGTCCTGATTTAGACCTGGTTTAGACCTGGTTTAGTCCTGGTTTAGACCTGGTTTAGACCTGGTTTAGTCGTGGTTTAGACCAGGTTTAGTCCTGGTTTAGTCCTGGTTTAGACCTGGTTTAGACCTGGTTCAGTCCTGGTTTAGTCCTGGTTTAGTCCTGGTTTAGACCTGGTTTAGTCCTGGTTTAGACCTGGTTTAGTCCTGGTTTAGTCCTGGTTTAGACCTGGTTCAGTCCTGATTTAGACCTGGTTTAGACCTGGTTTAGTCCTGGTTTAGACCTGGTTTAGACCTGGTTCAGTCCTGGTTTAGTCCTGGTTTAGACCTGGTTTAGTCCTGGTTTAGACCTGGTTTAGTCCTGGTTTAGACCTGGTTTAGTCCTGGTTCAGACCTGGTTTAGTCCTGGTTCAGTCCTGGTTTAGTCCTGGTTTAGACCTGGTTTAGTCCTGGTTTAGACCTGGTTTAGTCCTGGTTTAGACCTGGTTTAGTCCTGGTTCAGACCTGGTTTAGTCCTGGTTCAGTCTCTTGTGGTTTGTGGGCGTCGTGTGTTTGTCGCTCGATAAGTTTATCAGACGTTTAGATTCAGAGAAAAAGTTACATCAGAACAATCGTTACAGACAGGACCAGACAGGACCAGACAGGACCAGACAGGGGCAGACAGGACCAGACAGGGGCAGACAGGGGCATACAGGGGCAGACAGGACCAGACAGGACCAGACAGGGGCAGACAGGGGCAGACAGGACCAGACAGGACCAGACAGGACCAGACAGGACCAGACAGGGGCAGACAGGACCAGACAGGGGCAGACAGGACCAGACAGGACCAGACAGGACCAGACAGGACCAGACAGGGGCAGACAGGGGCAGACAGGGGCAGACAGGGGCAGACAGGGGCAGACAGGACCAGACAGGGGCAGACAGGGGCAGACAGGGGCAGACAGGGGCAGACAGGGGCAGATAAACACCTGCCGAAGAAGGCGACCTTCATGTGCCGTCGCAGCACGACGTCTCTGATGTTGGACAGTTTGGACAAACAGCTGCTCATCTCTGCACTCAGCCCTGCCGGCCCTGCCGCCGGCCCTGACACCGCCGGCCCTGCCGCCGGCCCTGACACCGCCAGCCCTGACACCGCCAGCCCCGAATCCACCGAAGTCATGGGCCCCAGGTCTGAGTGGGACGTGGCCTCTGTTAAAAAATATGAAATAATTTAATAACCCAACATCGATTTAATGACATTAAAGACACAGAGGACACATGTCCCGTATGTCCTCACAGCAGATGAGTCCTTATGTCCTCACAGCAGACGAGTCCTTATGTCCCGTATGTCCTCACAGCAGATGAGTCCTTATGTCCTCACAGCAGACGAGTCCTTATGTCCCGTATGTCCTCACAGCAGATGAGTCCTTATGTCCCGTATGTCCTCACAGCAGATGAGTCCTTATGTCCTGTATGTCCTCACAGCAGACGAGTCCTTATGTCTCGTATGTCCTCACAGCAGATGAGTCCTTATGTCCCGTATGTCCTCACAGCAGACGAGTCCTTATGTCTCGTATGTCCTCACAGCAGACGTGTCCTTATGTCCCGTATGTCCTCACAGCAGACGAGTCCTTATGTCCCGTATGTCCTCACAGCAGACGTGTCCTTATGTCCCGTATGTCCTCACAGCAGACGTGTCCTTATGTCCCGTATGTCCTCACAGCAGACGTGTCCTTATGTCCCGTATGTCCTAACAGCAGATGAGTCCTTATGTCCCGTATGTCCTCACAGCAGACGAGTCCTTATGTCCCGTATGTCCTCACAGCAGATGAGTCCTTATGTCCCGTATGTCCTCACAGCAGACGAGTCCTTATGTCCCGTATGTCCTCACAGCAGACGAGTCCTTATGTCCCGTATGTCCTCACAGCAGAAGTGTCTTTATGTTTTAATTTTACTTCCTGGTTGTAAATGATGACATCACACTGGGAGATTACCCAGAAGCCCCCTGTGCAGAGCACCAAAACTCATCTGTCACAGATTTTATTCTTTTGACAAAGACAAACACACGTGACACTTTTATTTTGTTGACTCATGTTTAAAGGGTCAAAAAAGTCATTTCTTTGTGTAAATGATGCCTGACCTTTGACCCACAGTGTGACATCATCAGTTTTACTTCCTGACATTTTCCAACACATTTTTCCGCTTTTCTCATAGAACTATAATAAAACCTGGAAAGTGAATCCAAAATGGCCGCCCTGTTCCTCCCTGTGGCCTGAGCTCATTGGTTCATGACCCCAAAAAATTTCTTACTTCTGCATTTACTTCCTGATACGGAGGCGGCCATCTTTGCTTTACTTCCTGATACGGAGGCGGCCATCTTTGCTTTACTTCCTGATACGGAGGCGGCCATCTTTGCTTTACTTCCTGACACGGAGGCGGCCATCTTTGCTTTACTTTCTGATACGGAGGCGGCCATCTTTGCTTTACTTCCTGATACGGAGGCGGCCATCTTTGCTTTACTTCCTGACACGGAGGCGGCCATCTTTGCTTTACTTTCTGACACGGAGGCGGCCATCTTTGCTTTAATTTCTGACACGGAGGCGGCTATCTTTGCTTTAGGGGCGTGACCACAATCCCCCACTTCATATAAAAACGGTAATGTCGGTGATTTTAGAATATTTTATTTAAATACCGATAATAATTCAGTCCTGTCTGCAATTATAATGTGACATTTTAGAAAAAGTCTGGGCCCAAGAGGCTGCAGTACCTCACACGACCACTAATCAATCTGGGACACAGACAGAGGGGCGTGGCTTATCCAGTTCTGTTAATACATCCATGGCTTTTCTCCACAAACTTGTGGAAAAATCCCGAGTCTGGGTCGGCGTCTGAGTCGGTTCGATTTCTAGGGCGGAGCAAACCCGAGAAAACAGGAAGTGGAGTAAACCAATCAGAGCGTATCCTGTGCAGAGGTCACATGTTTTTAGTGCTGTCCGAATGTCCTGCAGGTGAACAAGTAGTGCACTCAAAATCTCCCACAATGCATCTTGAAAAGTAGTGTCCAGCACTGGTCACTAGAGGGCAATATTAACCACAATGCATTGCGAGAGTCGGAAAAACTACAGCGAAGTGAATGAAAGAAAGAGCTGTTTAAAGGAGCTGTTGAGCCGAGATTATGAACCAAACACTTTAAACAAACCGTTAGCTGCAGATGCTAGCATTAGCCGCTAACCTTAGCTTGAGCTGTGAATAGATCGACAAGGGACGTGTGAGGGACGGAGGGACAGGGGCTTTAACGTGTGAAGGACGGAGGGACAGGGGCTTTAACGTGTGAAGGACAGAGGGACAGGGGCTTTAACGTGTGAAGGACGGAGGGACAGGGGCTTTAACGTGTGAGGGAGGGAGGGACAGGGGCTTTAACGTGTGAAGGACGGAGGGACAGGGGCTTTAACGTGTGAGGGACAGAGGGACAGGGGCTTTAACGTGTGAAGGACAGAGGGACAGGGGCTTTAACGTGTGAGGGACAGAGGGACAGGGGCTTTAACGGACAGAGGGACAGAGGGACAGGGGCTTTAACGTGTGAAGGACAGAGGGACAGGGGCTTTAACGTGTGAAGGACGGAGGGACAGGGGCTTTAACGTGTGAGGGACAGAGGGACAGGGGCTTTAACGTGTGAAGGACAGAGGGACAGGGGCTTTAACGTGTGAAGGACGGAGGGACAGGGGCTTTAACGTGTGAAGGACAGAGGGACAGGGGCTTTAACGTGTGAAGGACGGAGGGACAGGGGCTTTAACGTGTGAAGGACAGAGGGACAGGGGCTTTAACGTGTGAGGGAGGGAGGGACAGGGGCTTTAACGTGTGAGGGACGGAGGGACAGGGGCTTTAACGTGTGAGGGACGGAGGGACAGGGGCTTTAACGTGTGAAGGACAGAGGGACAGAGGCTTTAACGTGTGAAGGACGGAGGGACAGGGGCTTTAACGTGTGAGGGACAGAGGGACAGGGGCTTTAACGTGTGAAGGACAGAGGGACAGGGGCTTTAACGTGTGAGGGACGGAGGGACAGGGGCTTTAACGTGTGAGGGACAGAGGGACAGGGGCTTTAACGTGTGAAGGACAGAGGGACAGGGGCTTTAACGTGTGAAGGACAGAGGGACAGGGGCTTTAATGTGTGAGGGACAGAGGGACAGGGGCTTTAACGTGTGAAGGACAGAGGGACAGGGGCTTTAACGTGTGAAGGACAGAGGGACAGGGGCTTTAACGTGTGAGGGACGGAGGGACAGGGGCTTTAACGTGTGAGGGACGGAGGGACAGGGGCTTTAACGTGTGAGGGACAGAGGGACAGGGGCTTTAACGTGTGAAGGACAGAGGGACAGGGGCTTTAACGTGTGAGGGACGGAGGGACAGGGGCTTTAACGTGTGAGGGACGGAGGGACAGGGGCTTTAACGTGTGAAGGACAGAGGGACAGGGGCTTTAACGTGTGAAGGACAGAGGGACAGGGGCTTTAACGTGTGAAGGACAGAGGGACAGGGGCTTTAACGTGTGAGGGACAGAGGGACAGGGGCTTTAACGTGTGAGGGACAGAGGGACAGGGGCTTTAACGTGTGAGGGACAGAGGGACAGGGGCTTTAACGTGTGAAGGACAGAGGGACAGGGGCTTTAACGTGTGAGGGACAGAGGGACAGGGGCTGACAGAGGGACCGTCCCGGTTTGTTCGTCTCAAAGTCGTTGAATCGTTTGGTCTCGTCAGAGTTTGAAGCAGACGTCGCTCAGAGAAACAAACCTTGAACAAACGCAGCGCCGTCTTTAACGAACTCCAGCAGCTGATCAAAGATGGACGTCACACTGCGCTTAGCAACAGCGAACCTCCTCAAGGGGGAGGGCGCCTCCATCTGGAAGAGCAGGAGCAGAGAGGAGAGCAGGAGCAGAGAGGAGAGCACCTCCTGCAGGAGCAGCAGAGAGGAGAGCGCCTCCTGCTGGAGCAACAGAGAGGAGAGCGCCTCCTGCTGGAGCAGCAGAGAGGAAAGCAGGAGCAACAGAGAGGAGAGCAGGAGCAACAGAGAGGAGGGCGCCTCCTGCTGGAGCAACAGAGAGGAGAGCAGGAGCAACAGAGAGGAGAGCAGGAGCAACAGAGAGGAGGGCGCCTCCTGCTGGAGCAGCAGAGAGGAAAGCAGGAGCAACAGAGAGGAAAGCAGGAGCAACAGAGAGGAGGGCGCCTCCTGCTGGAGCAGCAGAGAGGAAAGCAGGAGCAACAGAGAGGAGAGCAGGAGCAACAGAGAGGAGGGCGCCTCCTGCTGGAGCAACAGAGAGGAGAGCAGGAGCAACAGAGAGGAGGGCGCCTCCTGCTGGAGCAACAGAGAGGAGAGCAGGAGCAACAGAGAGGAGAGCAGGAGCAACAGAGAGGAGAGCGCCTCCTGCTGGAGCAACAGAGAGGAAAGCAGGAGCAACAGAGAGGAGAGCGCCTCCTGCAGGAGCAGCAGAGAGGAGAGCAGGAGCAACAGAGAGGAGAGCAGGAGCAACAGAGAGGAGAGCACCTCCTGCTGGAGCAGCAGAGAGGAAAGCAGGAGCAACAGAGAGGAGGGCGCCTCCTGCTGGAGCAGCAGAGAGGAAAGCAGGAGCAACAGAGAGGAGAGCAGGAGCAACAGAGAGGAGGGCGCCTCCTGCTGGAGCAACAGAGAGGAGAGCAGGAGCAACAGAGAGGAGAGCAGGAGCAGCAGAGAGGAGAGCACCTCCTGCTGGAGCAACAGAGAGGAGAGCAGGAGCAACAGAGAGGAGGGCGCCTCCTGCTGGAGCAACAGAGAGGAGAGCAGGAGCAACAGAGAGGAGAGCAGGAGCAACAGAGAGGAGAGCGCCTCCTGCTGGAGCAACAGAGAGGAAAGCAGGAGCAACAGAGAGGAGAGCGCCTCCTGCAGGAGCAGCAGAGAGGAGAGCAGGAGCAACAGAGAGGAGAGCAGGAGCAACAGAGAGGAGGGCGCCTCCTGCTGGAGCAACAGAGAGGAGAACAGGAGCAACAGAGAGGAGAGCGCCTCCTGCAGGAGCAGCAGAGAGGAGAGCTACAATAACTACAGAGAACTACAGAGAACTACAAAGAACTACAGAGAACTACAAAAACTACAGAGAACTACAAAAACTACAGAGAACTACAAAAACTACAGAGAACTACAAAAACTACAGAGAACTACAAAGAACTACAGAGAACTACAAAGAACTACAAAAACTACAGAGAACTACAAAGAACTACAAAAACTACAAAGAACAAAACCTTCTCCTCAGAGTTTAGTCAAAAACGAACAAAGACAAACCTGAAACTTGTCCTGGTTCAGTCCTGGTTCAGTCCTGGTTCAGTCCTGGTCCAGTCCTGGTCCAGTCCTGGTCCAGTCCTGGTTCAGTCCTGGTTCAGTCCTGGTTCAGTCCTGGTCCAGTCCTGTGAACAGTCGCAGAGGAGTAGCCTTAATCCAATTAACCAGAATAAATCTGCCTCACCTCAACCTCACCTCCTCCAGGACTAAACCAGGACTGAACCAGGTCTAAACCAGGTCTAAACCAGGTCTAAACCAGGACTAAACCAGGACTAAACCAGGTCTAAACCAGGACTAAACCAGGACTAAACCAGGACTAAACCAGGACTAAACCAGGTCTAAACCAGGTCTAAACCAGGTCTAAACCATGTCTAAACCAGGACTAAACCAGGACTAAACCAGGTCTACACCAGGACTAAACCAGGACTAAACCAGGACTAAACCAGGACTAAACCAGGTCTAAACCAGGACTAAACCAGGTCTAAACCAGGACTAAACCAGGTCTAAACCAGGTCTAAACCAGGACTAAACCAGGTCTAAACCAGGACTAACTAAGGTCTAAACCAGGTCTAAACCAGGACTAAACCAGGTCTAAACCAGGACTAAACCAGGACTAAACCAGGAATAAACCAGGACTAAACCAGGTCTAAACCAGGTCTAAACCGGGTCTAAACTGGGTCTAAACCGGGACTAAACCAGGACTAAACCAGGACTAAACCAGGACTAAACCAGGTCTAAACCAGGACTAAACCAGGTCTAAACCGGGTCTAAACTGGGTCTAAACCGGGTCTAAACCAGGACTAAACCAGGACTAAACCAGGACTAAACCAGGACTAAACCAGGACTAAACCAGGTATAAGCCATGTCTAAACCAGGACTAAACCAGGTCTAAACCAGGTCTAAACCAGGACTAAACCAGGTCTAAACCAGGACTAAACCAGGACTAAACCAGGTCTAAACCAGGTCTTAACCAGGACTAAACCAGGTCTAAACCAGGTCTAAACCAGGACTAAACCAGGACTAAACCAGGTCTAAACCAGGACTAAACCAGGTCTAAACCAGGTCTAAACCAGGACTAAACCAGGACTAAACCAGGACTAAACCAGGTATAAACCAGGACTAAATCAGGACTAAACCAGGACTAAACCAGGTCTAAACCAGGTCTAAACCAGGACTAAACCAGGACTAAACCAGGACTAAACCAGGTATAAACCAGGACTAAATCAGGACTAAACCAGGACTAAACCAGGTATAAACCAGGACTAAATCAGGACTAAACCAGGTCTAAACCAGGACTAAATCAGGACTAAACCAGGTCTAAACCAGGACTAAATCAGGACTAAACCAGGTCTGAACCAGGTCTGAGTGCTGTAAGGTTTCGTCAGTTAATGATGTAAGAGAAGTCCCATTGATTACATCATTCCCTCAGGCCACGCCCACAGGGCTGTCAGACTCCGCCCCTTGGCTCTAACCCCGCCCTGGTGCGAAGTGGGTGTGGCCTCAAACTTTACTGGACCAAGTTTACTTCACATTAATCAGAAAAGGCCTCGTTTTACCCAGTTTGACCCAGACAGTTCATCTGGTGTAGAGACAGGTCCTCCAGGCACATGAGGGACAGTTCATCTGGTGTAGAGACAGGTCCTCCAGGCACATGAGGGACAGTTCATCTGGTGTAGAGACAGGTCCTCCAGGCACATGAGGGACAGTTCATCTGGTGTAGAGACAGGTCCTCCAGGCACATGAGGGACAGTTCATCTGGTGTAGAGACAGGTCCTCCAGGCACATGAGGGACAGTTCATCTGGTGTAGAGACAGGTCCTCCAGGCACATGAGGGACAGTTCATCTGGTGTAGAGACAGGTCCTCCAGGCACATGAGGGACAGTTCATCTGGTGTAGAGACAGGCCCTTTCAGGCACATGAGGGACAGTTCATCTGGTGTAGAGACAGGTCCTCCAGGCACATGAGGGACAGTTCATCTGGTGTAGAGACAGGCCCTCCAGGCACATGAGGGACAGTTCATCTGGTGTAGAGACAGGTCCTCCAGGCACATGAGGGACAGTTCATCTGGTGTAGAGACAGGTCCTCCAGGCACATGAGGGACAGTTCATCTGGTGTAGAGACAGTTCCACCTCTCTCTCGTCTCTCTCGTCTCTCTCTCGTCTCTCTCTCGTCTCTCTCGTCTCTCTCTTTTCTCTCTCGTCTCTCTCTCGTCTCTCCCTCGTCTCTCTCTTTTCTCTCTCTTTTCTCTCTCGTCTCTCTCTCGTCTCTCTCTCGTCTCTCTCTTTTCTCTCTCGTCTCTCTCTCGTCTCTCACGTCTCTCTCTCTCGTCTCTCTCTCATCTCTCTTTCGTCTCTCTAATCTCTCTTGTCTCCCTCGTCTCTCTTGTCTCCCTCGTCTCTCTCTTTTCTCTCTCGTCTCTCTCTCTCGTCTCTCTCTCGTCTCTTTCGTCTCTCTCTCGTCTCTTTCGTCTCTCTCTCGTCTCTCTCTCATCTCTCTCTCGTCTCTTTCGTCTCTCTCTCGTCTCTCTCTCGTCTCTCTCGTCTCTCTCTTTTCTCTCTCGTCTCTCTCTCGTCTCTCTCTCGCCTCTCTCGTCTCCCTCGTCTCTCTCGTCTCTTTCATCTCTCTCGTCTCTCTCTCGTCTCTCTCTCGTCTCTCTCTCGTCTCTCTCTCATCTCTCTCTCGTCTCTTTCATCTCTCTCGTGTCTCCCTCGTCTCTCTTGTCTCCTCGCCTCTCTCTTCTCTCTCGCTCTCTCTCTCTCGCCTCTCTCTCGCCTCCCTTCTCTCTCTCGCTCTCTCTCTCGCCTCTTTCTGCTCTCTCTCTCGCCTCTCTTTTCTCTCTCGCCTCTCTCTCTCCTCTCTTTCGCCTCTCTCTCTCTCTCTCTTGCTCTCTCCCCTCTCTCTCTCGCCTCCCTGCCTCCCTCGCCTCCCTCGCCTCTCTTGTTTCCTCTGCCTCTTGTCGCCTCTTTTCGCTCTCTTTCTGCCTCTCTGCCTCTCGTTTTCTCTCTCTGCCTCTCTCATCTCTCTCTCTCTTCTCTCTCTTGTCTCTCTCGTCTCTCTTTCGTCTCTCTCGTCTCTCTCGTCTCCCTCGTCTCTTTCATCTCTCTCGTGTCTCCCTCGTCTCTCTCGTCTCTTTCATCTCTCTGCCTCTCTCGCTCTCTCTCGCCTCTCCTGCCTCTCTCTTTTCTCTCTCGCCTCCCTCTCCCCTCTCTCGTCTCTTCCATCTCTCTCCTCTCGCCTGTCTCTCTCGTCTCTCTCTCGCCTCTCTCTCGCTCTCTTCGCCTCTCTCGCTCCTTTCATCTCTCTCGTGGTCTCTCTCTGCCTCTCTCGCCTCTCTCTCGCTCTCTCTTTTCTCTCTCGCCTCTCTCTCGCCTCTCTCGCCTCTCTCTCGCCTCTCTCTGCCTCTCTCTCGCCTCTCTCGTCTCTCTCTCGTCTCTTCCGCCTCTCTCTCGCCTCTCTCGTCTCTCTCTCGTCTCTTCCGTCTCTCTCGTCTCTCGTCTCTCTCTCTCCTCTCTCTCTCGCTCTCTTCCGGCCTCTCTGTCTCTCGCCTCTCTCTCGTCTCTCTCTCTCCATCTCTCTCGCCTCTTCCGCTCTCTCGCCTCTCTCTGCCTCCTCACGCCTCTCGGCTCTCTCGCCTCTCTCTCGTCTCTCTCTCATCTCTCTCTCGTCTCTCTCGTCTCCCTCGTCTCTCTTTCGTCTCTCTCTCATCTCTCTTTCGTCTCTCTCATCTCTCTTGTCTCCCTGCCTCGCCCCTCTCTCTCTCTTTCATCTCTCTCTCGCGGTCTCCCTCGTCTCTCTTGTCTCCCTCGTCTCTCTCTTTTTCTCTCTCGCTCTCTCTCGCCTCTCGTGTTCTCTCTCTCTCGTCTCTCTCTCGTCTCTCTTTCGTCTCTTTCGTCTCTCTCTCGTCTCTCTCTTTTCTCTCTCGCCTCTCTCTCGTCTCCCTCGTCTCCCTCGTCTCCCTCGTCTCCCTCGTCTCTCTTGTTTCCCTCGTCTCTTGTCGTCTCTTTCGTCTCTTTCGTCTCTCTCGTCTCTCTCTTTTCTCTCTCATCTCTTTTCTCTCTCGTCTCTCCTGCCTCCCTCGCTCTCTCTCTGGGCCTCTCTCGCCTCTCTCTCTCTCTCTCGCCTCTCTCTGCCTCTCACGCCTCTCTCTCTGGGCTCTCGCTCTCTCTCGTCTCTCTCTCATCTCTCTCTCACGCTCTCTCGCCCTCGCCTCTCCTCTCGCTCTCTCTCTTTTCTCTCTCTCGTCTCTTTCATCTCTCTCGTGTCTCCCTCGTCTCTCTCGTCTCCCTCGTCTCTCTCTCGTGTCTCCCTCGTCTCTCTCGTCTCTTTCATCTCTCTCGTGTCTCCCTCGTCTCTCTTGTCTCCCTCGTCTCTCTCATCTCTCTCTCATCTCTCTCTCGTCTCTTTTGTCTCTCTCGTCTGTCTCTCGTCTCTTTCGTCTCGTCGTCTCCTCTAGGATTTGTCTCTCGTCGTGTCTCTGATCACATCTCACTCGTCTGGATCCAAACTGCAGTGAAAAATGTCTCACACACACACTCTGTGGGGGCGGGACTAAGGGCGGGGCTTGGGCTGCACGGGGGCGGGGCTTCAGCTGCACGGGGGCGGGGCTCAGTCCAGTCTCTGATATAAACGCGAACGGTGGAAAAAGTGAGAGTGAGACTTTTCGCCGGAGTCTTGAGCCAGAGCAGAGACTTAACCTGGTCCTGGACTCTCAGACCGGACCTGGACTGGACCTGGTTTAGACCCAAGACCAGTTCTGCTCCAGACCTGGTTTTAGACCTGGTTTAGATCTGCTTTATTTGTACTTTAATTGTCCTGTTCAGTTTTGGGTTTGGGCCTAGTTTAGTCCTAGTTTTGTTATTGGTTTAGACCTGGTTCAGACCCGGTTTAGACCTGGTTCAGACCTGGTTCAGACCCGGTTCAGACCCGGTTCAGTCCTGGTTCAGACCTGGTTCAGACCCGGTTCAGACCTGGTTCAGACCCAGTTCAGACCTGGTTTAGACCCGGTTCAGGCCCGGTTCAGACCCGGTTCAGACCCGGTTCGGAGGAGCTCCAGGACGCCCAGCATGAGGTCATATTGGGCCCAGAGCAGAGGCAGTGTGTCTGGGGCAGCGAGGCCCTGGAGGAGCCTGGTCCTGGTCCTGGTCTTGGTCCTGGTCCTGGAGGGAGCTGCGACTCAGACTGAACCCAGCGAGGAGCAGCAGGAGGCGAGGGACGAGGAGGTGAAAGACAAGGAGACGAGAGACGAGGAGGCGAAGGACGAGGAGGTGAAAGGCAAGGACACGAGAGATGAGGAGGCGAAGGACGAGGAGACGAGGGACGAGGAGGCGAAGGACGAGGAGACGAAGGACGAGGAGACGAGGGACGAGGAGGCGAAGGACGAGGAGACGAGGGACGAGGAGGTGTGGGACGAGGAGGCAAAGGATGAGGAGGTGTGGGACAAAATCCTGGTGAGTCTTTTCTGCCAAAACATCTGCACCAGGTAAAACAGGAGTGACCTTTGGCCTGTGACCTTTGACCTGTGACCTTTGACCTGTGACCCTTGACCTGTGACCTTTGACCTGTGACCTGTGACCTGTGTCCATAGAACTATAATAAAACCTGGAAGATGAATCCAAGATGGCCGCCCTGTTTATCCCTGTGGCCTGAGCTCATTGGTTCATGACCCCAAAAAAGTTTCTTACTTCCGCATTTACTTCCTGATGGCCATCTTTGTATTAAATGAACTGATAAGCGCCCGCCCCTCTGTCTGTGTCCCATCTTTGCTTTAGTGGTCGGAGGTACTGCAGCCTTTTTCTTTACATTATAATTGCAGACAGGACTGAATTATTATCTTTATTTAAATAAAATAGAAGGCGAAATGTTCTTTTTCGCTATAAAGCCATCTTTGCTTTTACTTCTGACACGGAGGCGCTATCTGCTTTACTTCCTGATACGGAGGCGCCATCTTTGCTACTTCCTGATACGGAGGCGCCATCTTTGCTTTAAAACTCAAAGAGGCGCCATCTTTGTACTTCCTGACAAGTAAATGCATGAAACTTTGCTTTACTTCATGAACCAATGAGCTCAGGCCACAGGGAGGAACAGGACGGCCATCTTGGATTCATCTTCCAGGTTTTATTATAGTTCTATGATTTACTTCCTGATACGGAGGCGGCCATCTTTGCTTTAGGGCCCCATGTGACCACAATCCCCCATGATGCTTTGAGCGACGTGAACAACCAGCAGCTGCAGGTCTTTGTGTTAGCGTTAGCTTGTGTTAGCGTTAGCTTGTGTGATTGTAATTGTGTTCTTCATGTTAGACACACGTGAAGCGTCTGAAATGAAATAAAATACAACTTACAGGTGTCTCTAGTCGAGCCTTTTCCACGAGCTTCTGTTTGTATCTGACGCTCGTTCACGTGACTCGCACATGTTTGTGTGACGTCACTTCAGATAAAAACGGTAATTTCTGTGATTTTATAAACGGTAGAAAAGAACATTTCCTTCTATTTTATTTAAATACAGATAATAATTCAGTCCTGTCTGTGATTATAATGTGACATTTTAGAAAAAGGCTGCAGTACCTCACACGACCACTAATCAACCTGGGACAGAGGGGGCGGGGCTTATCCAGGTCATTTAATACATCCATGACTGTGACCTGTGGGGAGTTTTACTCTTTTTGTCATGTTTTATTTAAAATGGCCGTCACTTTTTCTGTTCTCGAGACGTTTGGATGAAAAAATACAGTAGATCATTGAGTGACTGCCTATGCCTGCATAGGCAGTCACTATTTGTTCTTGTATTTTCCGGTTTTTCGGCACGTTTCACAGGCCACAGTTTTTCAATTCTTTTAAATTTTTTTGCATTTTTCAATAGTTCCTAGTCTTCTAATGTCTGATGAGGTTTTTTCATAATTTGCCGAGCAATTTTTCTCTTACAGTGGGAGTCCTCTGCAGGAAAGTTTGGTGTTTAAACAGTTTTTGGCAGGTGCACTGGAGAGGGGCCTCCCAATGAGGAGGAGGAGCACTGAAGCTTCAGCTATTGCAACAGCATCTAGTTTATTTTTCAGACTATCAGACTATAGGAGGAGCAGAGGAGGAGGAGCAAAAGAGGAGGAGGGGGAGCAGAGGAGGAGGAGCAAAAGAGGAGGAAAAGAGGTGGAGCCAGATGAGAGGAGGGGGAACAGAGGAACAGGAGCAGAGGAGGAGGAGCAGCAGATGAGACAAGGAGGAGTAGAGAAGGAGGTGCAGAGGAATGACTGTCTCTCGTCCTCAGGAGGAGGTGTCTTCAGGAGGTTCCAGACCTTCTCCTCTGAGTTCGTGGCTCGTCCTCAGGAGAAACTCAGCGAGAGACAACGACAAACGAAACGAACGACGCAACAAGAGCCTCAAGAGGAGCACCAAGGTCTGCTCCTCCTCCTCTGCTCCTCCACTGCTCCTCCTCCTCTGTTCCTCCTCCTTTGCTCCTCCTCTTCTGCTCCTCCTATGCTCCTCCACTTCTCATCCTCCTCCTCTGCTGCTCCTCCTCTGCTCCTCCCCTTGAGTTGACTGTCACTTTTGAATGAACTGATGTGGATTCTTGTGTGTTTAGCACGGGCCCCCGGGGCCCCCAGGACCTCAGGGGCCCCCTGGACCTCAGGGCCCCCCTGGGCCTCCGGCCCCCCATCTGCCCCAGCAACAGCGCCTCCTGCAGGAGCTCAGGGGACAGATGAGAGGTGAGACTGCTCCAGACGGCTCGTGTGGCGGGGCTAGCGGCTAATCGATGCTAACAGTTTAAATCCTGACGATGCACAAGTGTCTTTGTGTCACAGCCAGAGCCCCAGTGCATTGTGGGAGTATGGCGTCACAGCGTTTGGCTCCAGCCAATCGCGGCTAGCAGTTATAGCAACTACAGTGGAGCTAGCAGTTATAGCGGCTAAAGTGGAGCTAGCAGTTATAGTGGCTAAAGTGGAGCTAGCAGTTATAGCGGCTAAAGTGGAGCTAGCAGTTATAGTGGCTAAAGTGGAGCTAGCAGTTATAGCGGCTAAAGTGGAGCTAGCAGTTATGGTGGCTAAAGTGGAGCTAGCAGTTATAGCGGCTAAAGTGGAGCTAGCAGTTATAGCGGCTAAAGTGGAGCTAGCAGTTATAGCGGCTAAAGTGGAGCTAGCAGTTATAGCGGCTAAAGTGGAGCCAGCAGTTATAGCGGCTAAAGTGGAGCTAGCAGTTATAGCGGCTAAAGTGGAGCCAGCAGTTATAGTGGCTAAAGTGGAGCTAGCAGTTATAGCGGCTAAAGTGGAGCCAGACTCCATATTTAAATCCGAGTGCGTATCGTGGCCACACGGACCAATCAGGAGGAGGTGATTAACGGTCTCCGCCCCTCGGTGGGAGGAGATGCCAGCAACATGCGGCGCTAGCTGTCAATCAAACCTGTTGCTAACATGAGCGAAGCCAGCCCCTGGAAAAGGAAGCACCTGATTGGTCAGTGATTATTGTAATTATTTTATTTATCAAAAAACAACAAGAAAAAAAAAACCTGGATCCTGTGTCAGACATTTTAGCTCCAGATGTGAGTTTGACAGAAGCAGGAAACAGGAAGAGGGCGGAGCCAGGACAGACCCCAGTGTCACTGGAAGAGGGCGGAGCCAGGACAGACCCCAGTGTCACTGGAAGAGGGCGGAGCCAGGACAGACCCCAGTGTCACAGGAAGAGGGCGGAGCCAGGACAGACCCCAGTGTCACAGGAAGAGGGCGGAGCCAGAGCAGACCCCAGTGTCACAGGAAGAGGGCGGAGCCAGGACGGACCCCAGTGTCACAGGAAGAGGGCGGAGCCGGGACAGACCCCAGAGTCACAGGAAGAGAGCGGAGCCAGAGCAGACCCCAGTGTCACAGGAAGAGGGCGGAGCCAGAGCAGACCCCAGTGTCACAGGAAGAGGGCGGAGCCAGGACGGACCCCAGTGTCACAGGAAGAGGGCGGAGCCGGGACAGACCCCAGAGTCACAGGAAGAGAGCGGAGCCAGAGCAGACCCCAGTGTCACAGGAAGAGGGCGGAGCCAGGACGGACAGCAGTGTCACAGGAAGAGGGCGGAGCCAGAGCAGACCCCAGTGTCACAGGAAGAGGGCGGAGCCGGGACAGACCCCAGAGTCACAGGAAGAGGGCGGAGCCAGAGCAGACCCCAGTGTCACAGGAAGAGGGCGGAGCCAGAGCAGACCCCAGTGTCACAGGAAGAGGGCGGAGCCAGAGCAGACCCCAGTGTCACAGGAAGAGCTTTGGGTTTGAGTTCTTTGGTTGGATTCGAGCTGGAGCTGACGACGGTTACCGCGGCAACGCTCTCTGCCTCTGAGCTGCAGGACGAGTGTTTCATAGCAACAGGACGCACAGCTGTCAATCAAACCTGTCGCTAACGTCAGGAAAGAAGCCTCCTGATTGGTCGGTTGTTCACACACAGTTCCCTCGGACAGTTCCTTCAGACAGTTCCCTCAGACAGTTCCTTCAGACAGTTCCCTCGGACAGTTCCTTCAGACAGTTCCCTCAGACAGTTCTTTCAGACAGTTCCCTCCCTCGGACAGTTCCTTCAGACAGTTCCCTCAGACAGTTCCCTCAGACAGTTCCCTCGGACAGTTCCCTCGGACAGTTCCCCTCGGACAGTTCCCTCGGACAGTTCCCTCAGACAGTTCCTTCAGACAGTTCCCTCGGACAGTTCCCTCGGACAGTTCCTTCAGACAGTTCTTTCAGACAGTTCCCTCCCTCGGACAGTTCCTTCAGACAGTTCTTTCAGACAGTTCCTTCGGACAGTTCCCTCAGACAGTTCCTTTGGACAGTTCCCTCGGACAGTTCCCAGTTCCCTTGGACAGTTCCCTCAGACAGTTCCTTCAGACAGTTCCCTCAGACAGTTCTTTCAGACAGTTCCCTCGGACAGTTCCTTCAGACAGTTCTTTCAGACAGTTCCCTCCCTCGGACAGTTCCTTCAGACAGTTCCCTCAGACAGTTCCCTCGGACAGTTCCCTCGGACAGTTTCCTCGGACAGTTCCCTCGGACAGTTCCCTCAGACAGTTCCTTCAGACAGTTCCCTCGGACAGTTCCCTCGGACAGTTCCTTCAGACAGTTCTTTCAGACAGTTCCCTCCCTCGGACATTTCCTTCAGACAGTTCCTTCAGACAGTTCCTTCAGACAGTTCCCTCGGACAGTTCCTTCAGACAGTTCCCTCAGACAGTTCCTTCAGACAGTTCCCTCGGACAGTTCCCTCGGACAGTTCCCTCGGACAGTTCCCTCAGACAGTTCCTTCGGACAGTTCCCTCGGACAGTTCCCTCGGACAGTTCCCTCGGACAGTTCCTTCAGACAGTTCCCTCGGACAGTTCCCTCAGACAGTTCCTTCAGACAGTTCCCTCGGACAGTTCCCTCGGACAGTTCCTTCAGACAGTTCCTTCAGACAGTTCCCTCAGACAGTTCCTTCAGACAGTTCCTTCAGACAGTTCCATCAGACAGTTCCTTCAGACAGTTCCTTCAGACAGGTCCTTCAGACAGTTCCTTCGGACATTTCCCTCGGACAGTTCCCAGTTCCCTCGGACAGTTCCCAGTTCCCTTGGACAGTTCTCTCAGACAGTTCCTTCAGACAGTTCTTTCAGACAGTTCCCTCGGACAGTTCCCTCGGACAGTTCCCTCAGACAGTTCCCAGTTCCCTCAGACAGTTCTTTCAGACAGTTCCCTCAGACAGTTCCCTCAGACAGTTCCCTCGGACAGTTCCTTCAGACAGTTCCTTCAGACAGTTCCCAGTTCCCTCAGACAGTTCCCTCGGACAGTTCCTTCAGACAGTTCCTTCAGACAGTTCCTTCAGACAGTTCCCTCAGACAGTTCCTTCAGACAGTTCCTTCAGACAGTTCCCTCAGACAGTTCCCTCAGACAGTTCCTTCAGACAGTTCCCTCAGACAGTTCCCTCGGACAATTCCCTCGAACAGTTCCCTCGGACAGTTCTCTCGGACAGTTCCTTCAGACAGTTCCATCAGACAGTTGCCTCAGACAGTTCCCTCAGACAGTTCCTTCAGACAGTTCCTTCAGACAGTTCCCTCAGACAGTTCCTTCAGACAGTTCCCTCGGACAGTTCCTTCAGACAGTTCTTTCAGACAGTTCCCTCGGACAGTTCCTTCAGACAGTTCCCTCAGACAGTTCCTTCAGACAGTTCCTTCAGACAGTTCCCTCAGACAGTTCCCTCAGACAGTTCCTTCAGACAGTTCCCTCAGACAGTTCCTTCAGACAGTTCCATCAGACAGTTCCTTCAGACAGTTCCCTCAGACAGTTCCCTCAGACAGTTCCTTCAGACAGTTCCCTCAGACAGTTCCTTCAGACAGTTCCCTCGGACAGTTCCTTCAGACAGTTCCCTCGGACAGTTCCCTCAGACAGTTCCCTCAGATAGTTCCTTCAGACAGTTCCTTCAGACAGTTCCTTCAGACAGTTCCCTCAGACAGTTCCCTCGGACAGTTCCTTCAGACAGTTCCCTCGGACAGTTCCTTCAGACAGTTCCCTCGGACAGTTCCTTCAGACAGTTCCCTCAGACAGTTCCCTCGGACAGTTCCTTCAGACAGTTCCTTCAGACAGTTCCCCCGGACTGTTTCCTCAGACAGTTCCTTCAGACAGTTCCCTCAGACAGTTCCTTCAGACAGTTCCTTCAGACAGTTCCCTCGGACAGTTCCCTCGGACAGTTCCTTCAGACAATTCCCAGTTCCCTCAGACAGTTCCTTCAGACAGTTCCCTTGGACAGTTCCTTCAGACAGTTCCCAGTTCCCTCAGACAGTTCCTTCAGACAGTTCCCTCGGACAGTTCCCTCGGACAGTTCCTTCAGACAGTTCCCAGTTCCCTCAGACAGTTCCTTCAGACAGTTCCCAGTTCCCTCAGACAGTTCCTTCAGACAGTTCCCTCGGACAGTTCCTTCAGACAGTTCCCAGTTCCCTCAGACAGTTCCTTCAGACAGTTCCCTCGGACAGTTCCCTCGGACAGTTCCTTCAGACAGTTCCCAGTTCCCTCAGACAGTTCCTTCAGACAGTTCCCTCGGACAGTTCCCTCGGACAGTTCCTTCAGACAGTTCCCAGTTCCCTCAGACAGTTCCTTCAGACAGTTCCCTCGGACAGTTCCCTCGGACAGTTCCTTCAGACAGTTCCCTCAGACAGTTCCTTCAGACAGTTCCCTCGGACAGTTCCCTCGGACAGTTCCTTCAGACAGTTCCCAGTTCCCTCAGACAGTTCCTTCAGACAGTTCCCTCAGACAGTTCCCTCGGGCTGGGGCTGAGTGGATAATGGTGTAATTGTGGTGGAGACATGAATCTGAGATGAAGATCTTTGAGGAGCAGATTCCACACATTCCACGGACTCTACAAGACCGAGACAAAGACCCGGTTCATTCCTGTTTAGTCCTCACTTAGACTTGGTTTAGACCTGGTTTAGTCCTGGTTTAGTTCTCATTTAGACCTGGTTTAGATTAGGTTTAGACACAATGTAGGTCTAAAACAGTTCAGCTTCTCCTTAGCCCTGACTACTGAAGGTCCAGACCAGGTCCAGACCAGGTCCAGACCAGGTCCAGACCAGGTTCAGACCAGGCCCAGTCCGGCTGCACTCGGAGCTCAGTGTGAGTGACGTCAGAGTCTGAAGCAAACGGAAAAATGTGGCTCTAAAGAAAAGCTTCACTGTGTGTGCTCCAGAGTCCTGGTTCAGTCCTGGTTCAGATCTGGTTTAGTCCTGGTTTAGTCCTGGTTTAGACCTGGTTTAGTCCTGTTTTAGTCCTGGTTTAGACCTGGTTTAGTCCTGGTTTAGTCCTGGTTTAGTCCTGGTTTAGACCTGGTTTAGTCCTGGTTCAGACCTGGTTTAGTCCTGGTTTAGACCTGGTTCAGTCCTGGTTTAGTCCTGGTTTAGTCCTGGTTTAGTCCTGATTTAGACCTGGTTTAGAGCTGGTTTAGTCCTGGTTTAGTCCTGGTTTAGACCTGGTTTAGTCCTGGTTTAGTCCTGGTTTAGACCTGGTTTAGACCTGGTTTAGTCCTGGTTTATTCCTGGTTTAGACCTGGTTTAGTCCTGGTTTAGTCCTGGTTTAGACCTGGTTTAGTCCTGGTTTAGACCTGGTTTAGTCCTGGTTTAGTCCTGGTTTAGACCTGGTTTAGTCCTGGTTTAATTCTAAAGCTAAAGGTAAAAAGTGTTTTATTCATTTACTCGATTGTCTCGTTCCTCATTGGCTCTGCTCCTCCCTCTTCTCTCTGATTGGTCAGGTCTGGCGGCGGAGGCGTGTCTTCACTGCCCTGGTCCTGGTCCTGGTCTTCCTCTGGTCTCGGTCTCGTTCCTGAGTCGGCTTCAGTCCTCGGTCTCTGTGCCGCGCCGGAGTCTGATCGAACTGCAGCACTTCACCCAGGTCTGACCCTAGACCGTTCAGTCCGGGTTTAGTCCTGGTTTAGTCCTAGTTTAGTCCTGGTTTAGTCCTGGTTTAGTCCTAGTTCAGTCCTGGTTCAGTCCTGTTTAGTCCTGGTTTCTGCAGCGCCTCCTCTCTTTGGCGCCTCCTCTCTTGGCGCCTCCTCTCTGCGGGGGCCTCCTCTCTGCGGGGGCCTCCTCTCTGCGGGGGCCTCCTCTCTGCGGGGGCCTCCTTTCTGCGGGGCCTCTTCTCTGCGGGGGCCTCCTCTCTGCGGGGCCTCTTCTCTGCGGGGGCCTCCTCTCTGAGGCCTCTTCTCTGCGGGCCTCCTCTCTGGGCCTCCTCTCTGCGGGCCTCTTCTCTGCGGGGCCTCTCTCTGTGGCCTCCTCTCTGCGGGGGCCTCCTCGTTGCGGGGCCTCCTCTCTGCGGGGGCCTCCTCTCTGCGGGGGCCTCCTCTCTGCGGGGCCTCTTCTCTGCGGGGGCCTCCTCTCTGCGGGGGCCTCCTCTCTGCGGGGGCCTCCTTTCTGCGGGCCTCATCTCTCTGGCCTCCTCTCTGCGGGCCTCTTCTCTGCGGGGCCTCTCTCTGCGGGGGCCTCTCTCTGCGGGCCTCTTCTCTGCGGGCCTCTTCTCTCTGAGGGCCTCCTCTCTGCGGGGCCTCTTCTCTGCGGGGGCCTCCTCTCTGCGGCGCCTCTTCTCTGCGGGGGCCTCCTCTCTGCGGGCCTCTTCTCTCTCCTCTGCGGGGGCCTCCTCTCTGCGGGGGCCTCCTCTCTGCGGGGCCTCTTCTCTCTCCTCTCTGCGGGGCCTCTCTGCGGGGCCTCCTCTCTCGACGCTCCTCTCTCGGGGCCTCTCTGAGGAGCCTCCTCTCTGGGGCCTCCTCTCTGCGGGGCCTCTCTCTGGGGCCTCTCTGCGGGCCTCTCTCTGCGGGGCCCTCTCTGCGGGGCCTCTTCTCTGCTGGGGCCTCCTCTCTGCGGGGGCCTCCTCTCTGCGGGGGCCTCCTCTCCGTTACGCCTCCTTTCTGCGGCGCCTCCTCCCTGCAGCGCCTCCTCTCTGCTGCGCCTCCTCTCTGCGGGGGCCTCCTCTCTGCGGGGGCCTCCTCTCTGCGGGGGCCTCCTCTCTGCAGGGGCCTCCTCCCTGCAGCGCCTCCTCTCTGTGTTGCCTCAGTCGCTCCAGTGACGGCCTTCATTTGTGTCCAGGATCCTCCTCTCAGAGCCAATCAGATCCTCCGCTCAGAGCCAATCAGATCCTCCGCTCAGAGCCAATCAGATCCTCCGCTCAGAGCCAATCAGATCCTCCTCTCAGAGCCAATCAGATCCTCCTCTCAGAACCAATCAGATCCTCCTCTCAGAGCCAATCAGATCCTCCTCTCAGAGCCAATCAGATCCTCCGCTCAGAGCCAATCAGATCCTCCGCTCAGAGCCAATCAGATCCTCCTCTCAGAGCCAATCAGATCCTCCTCTCAGAGCCAATCAGATCCTCCGCTCAGAGCCAATCAGATCCTCCTCTCAGAGCCAATCAGATCCTCCGCTCAGAGCCAATCAGATCCTCCTCTCAGAGCCAATCAGATCCTCCTCTCAGAGCCAATCAGATCCTCCGCTCAGAGCCAATCAGATCCTCTTGTTTGTTTAATAAATGTAAACGTCTGACAGCGATGGACAGAGGCCACAACCACCACCTTCAACCAGAGAACAATCCTGCTATGTTAGCGTGCTAATGTCTGTTAGCTTTACTGTTAGCATGCTAATATATGTTAGCTTTACTGTTAGCATGCTAATATCTGTTAGCTTTACTGTTAGCATGCTAATATCTGTTAGCTTTACTGTTAGCATGCTAATATCTGTTAGCTTTACTGTGACTTCAGAAAGCTGTGAAACATCAGGAAAGTGACAAAACTTTAAAAATGTTTTTATATGGTACCCCCCCCCTCCCCCCCTCTCCCCCCCTCTCCCCCTCCCTCCTCCCCCCCCTCGTTCGCCCCTCAGTCCCCCTCTCTCTCTCAGAGAGGTTCTTCTGTGACTTCAGGACGTTTCTCAGCTCCAGTGTCCGGCTTTTACCAACTCACCGCCAGCCTCCTCCTGGGTGAGTCCAGCGGGGGGCGCTCACAGCGGGGGGTGCTCCCAGCGGGGGGCGCTCACAGCGGGGGGCGCTCACAGCGGGGGGCGCTCACAGCGGGGGGCGCTCACAGCGGGGGGCGCTCACAGCGGGGGGCGCTCCTGGGTGAACACTGCAGTACTTTTAATACAATAAGAAGTACTTTTGCTGCAGAATTTATTTTGTGTTGTTTTCAGAGTCTGGAGACCGAGTCCAAGTCCGAGTCCGAGACCACGTCCGAGCAGCGATCTGCATCCAGTCCCTGTGTCAGACCAACCTGTGAGTGACCCCTGACCCCTGACCTCTGACCCCTGACCCCAGACCCCTGACCCCTGACCTCTGACCTCAGACCCCAGACCTCTGACCCCTGACCCTAGACCTCTGACCCCAGACCCCTGACCCCTGACCTCTGACCTCAGACCCCAGACCTCTGACCCCTGACCCCTGACCTCTGACCCCAGACCCCTGACCCCTGACCTCTGACCTCTGACCCCTGACCCCAGACCTCTGACCTCTGACCCCAGACCCCTGACCTCTGACCCCTGACCCCAGACCTCTGACCCCAGACCCCTGACCTCTGACCCCTGACTCCAGACCTCTGACCCTGACCCCAGACACCTGACCCCAGACCTCTGACCCCTGACCCCTGAAAATGCAACTTTGAGGCGAGAAAATGTCATATTTTCATCTTTTGTGACAGAAGAGTAAACTGACGCCTGGATTTTATGGATTCACAAATGTTTCGTGTGTGTCAGGTCTGTGTCGTCAGTGATGGGCGTGGCCTCGTCTGGAGGCACCTTCAGCATCCTGCTCACAGGAACACTCCACCTGCAGGTGAGTGCGTGTAACTGCAGGTGAGAGGGTGTAACTGCAGGTGAGAGGGTGTAACTGCAGGTGAGAGGGTGTAACTGCAGGTGAGAGGGTGCTCCACCTGCAGGTGAGTGCGTGTAACTGCAGGTGAGAGGGTGCTCCACCTGCAGGTGAGAGGGTGTAACTGCAGGTGAGAGGGTGCTCCACCTGCAGGTGAGTGCGTGTAACTGCAGGTGAGAGGGTGTAACTGCAGGTGAGAGGGTGCTCCACCTGCAGGTGAGAGGGTGTAACTGCAGGTGAGAGGGTGTAACTGCAGGTGAGAGGGTGTAACTGCAGGTGAGAGGGTGCAACAAAAACGCAAGAAAGAGCGACAGAAAGCATAAAAAACTTCCACAACAAGAGACAAAAAGCACGACTAAAAGTGACAGACACTTAACCCCAAACTCTGCCCTGATCGTGTGATGAAGCTGTGTTTCTGTTGATGTCGACAGACAAACAGATGTTCCCTTAGTCCAGCAACGTTCATCATGTCTTCTTTAGTTAAATCCACAAAATGTTCTTCTTAAAAACATCTAAACTTTAACTAAAGAAGACATGATGAACTTTGTTGGACGAATTAAAGGAAGGTTTGGACCAGCTCCTGGTGGGACGTGCCCAGAGCTCCTCTGAGGGAGGCTCCAGGAGGCTCCAGAGCCTCAGCTGCTCCTCTCCACATGGAGGAGCAGCTCCTCCTGTGCCTGAGCTCCTCTGTCTCTGAGGGAGCCCCCCCTTGTGTGTCTGGACCTGGTCCTTTGGGTCATTAAAGCTCATGACCAGGTGAAGAGGACGAATCCAGAGAAGGTGAATCCTGAGCTTTGTCTTTGACTCAGCTCTGTGTTCACCACAACAGGGCCGCACCTGTCACCACAACGGTCCCATACAGCGCCCGCATCACTGCAGGGCTGCACCTGTCACTCTCACTCTCCTCCTTCCCTTTGAACAAGATCCTGAGACACTTGAACTCCTCCACTTGGGGAGGACTCTCCTGGAGAGGGAGAGGACCAGGGCCTCGTGTTTGGAGCTTCAGCCTCGACTCAAACGTCCCAGAGGCAGGTCCTGTTTGAAGAAGCTTCAGGACGACATCATCTGCAGCAGAGACGACCCTGTGGTCCTCAAACTGGACGCCCTCCAGGCCCTGACCTCTGACCCCACCCTCCACGCCCTGACCTCTGACCCCACCCTCCAGGCCCTGACCTCTGACCCCGCCCTCCAGGCCCTGACCTCTGACCCCACCCTCCACGCCCTGACCTCTGACCCCACCCTCCAGGCCCTGACCTCTGACCCCGCCCTCCAGGCCCTGACCTCTGACCCCACCCTCCAGGCCCTGACCTCTGACCCCACCCTCCAGGCCCTGACCTCTGACCCCGCCCTCCAGACCCTGACCCCGCCCTCCAGGCCCTAACTGCCCTGAGAAATTCTGTCCATAAAAATAATGAACAGAACCAGTGACAGGGCGGCCCTGTCAGAGTCCCACATGAGCAGGTCTGACTCACAGCAGCTCCTGCTCCGGTCGTACAGGAACAGCCCTGACCAAAGGGTCCCGGACCCCACACTCCAGAGCGCCCCCCGCAGGGCGAACGCTCCAGATCCACAGAGAACATGTGACTGAGACAAACTGAACCCTGGAGCCCCCGATGGAGAGTCTGGAGCTGGTCCAGTCCACGACCAAAACCACAGGCTCCTCCTGAATCTCCTCCAGTCCCTGGAACAGACCTCACCAAAGAGGAGTGTGACCCCCTGTGGTTGGGACACTCCGGTCCCCCTTCTTATACAGAGGGACCAGCCCCCGGTCTGACATCCCAGAGGAACTGGCCCAGTCCAGAGGAACTGTCCCAGACCACACGATGTTACAGAGACGTGTCCAAGACAGTCCCACAACATCCAGAGACTCCACCAACCCCGGTGTTGGTGAAGCACTTCCTCCTGAGGCGTCGGACGATTTGCCAGAATTTCTTTGAGGCGACCGATAGTTCCTCCTCCATGACCTCTGAACTCCTCCCAGCCCTGAGTTTTTGCCTCTGTGACCGCCCGGGCTGCAGTGCGCTTGGCCTGTGGTACCTGTCAGCTGTTTCAGGAGAACCACAGGCCAACAGGCCTGATGGTACTCCTTCTTGCATGAACATCCCTTACTTCCGGTGTCCACCACCGGGTTCGGGGATTACCGCTCCAACAAGCACCAGAGACCTTGTGACCACAGCTACAAGCCGCCCGTCGACACTGGAGGTGGAGAACATGGTCCACTCGGACTCCATGTCCCCAGCCTCCCCCGGGATCTGGAGAAGTTCTCCTGGAGGCGTGAGTTGAAGGCCTGCTGACAGAGGGCTCTGCCAGACGTTTCCAGCAGATCCCCACATTATGCTTGGAGCTGCCAAGTCTGTCCAGCTTCCTCCCCGCCAGAGGATCCAACTCACCACCAGGTGGTGCTCTACAGCTCCGCCCCTCTCTTCACCTGAGTGTCCAAGACACGCGGCTGAAGGTCAGACACGACAACAAAATGGATCATGGACCTTGTGTTGAACATGGTGTTAGTTTTGGACAAACTGTGACCGACACAGAAGTCACACTGACACGGCTCGAGCTCAGATCAGGGCCAATCCTCCTGATTCCCCCTCTGCAGGGGTCACTGTCTCCCCCTCTGCAGGGGTCACTGTCTCCCCCTCTGCAGGGGTCACTGTCTCCTCTGCAGGGGTCACTGTCTCCCCCTCTGCGGGGGTCACTGTCTCCTCTGCAGGGGTCACTGTCTCCCCCTCTGCGGGGGTCACTGTCTCCTCTGCAGGGGTCACTGTCTCCTCTGCAGGGGTCACTGTCTCCTCTGCAGGGGTCACTGTCTCCCCCTCTGCGGGGGTCACTGTCTCCTCTGCAGGGGTCACTGTCTCCTCCTCTGCAGGGGTCACTGTCTCCTCTGCAGGGGTCACTGTCTCCCCCTCTGCGGGGGTCACTGTCTCCTCTGCAGGGGTCACTGTCTCCTCTGCAGGGGTCACTGTCTCCTCTGCAGGGGTCACTGTCTCCTCTGCAGGGGTCACTGTCTCCTCTGCAGGGGTCACTGTCTCCTCTGCAGGGGTCACTGTCTCCCTCTGCAGGGGTCACTGTCTCCTCCTCTGCAGGGGTCACTGTCTCCTCTGCAGGGGTCACTGTCTCCTCTGCAGGGGTCACTGTCTCCCCCTCTGCAGGGGTCACTGTCTCCCCCTCTGCAGGGGTCACTGTCTCCCCCTCTGCAGGGGTCACTGTCTCCTCCTCTGCAGGGGTCACTGTCTCCTCTGCAGGGGTCACTGTCTCCCCCTCTGCAGGGGTCACTGTCTCCTCTGCAGGGGTCACTGTCTCCTCCTCTGCAGGGGTCACTGTCTCCTCTGCAGGGGTCACTGTCTCCTCTGCAGGGGTCACTGTCTCCTCTGCAGGGGTCACTGTCTCCCCATCTGCGGGGGTCACTGTCTCCCCCTCTGCTGGGGTCACTGTCTCCTCTGCAGGGGTCACTGTCTCCTCCTCTGCAGGGGTCACTGTCTCCTCTGCAGGGGTCACTGTCTCCTCTGCAGGGGTCACTGTCTCCCCCTCTGCAGGGGTCACTGTCTCCCCCTCTGCAGGGGTCACTGTCTCCTCTGCAGGGGTCACTGTCCCCTCTGCAGGGGTCACTGTCTCCTCTGCAGGGGTCACTGTCTCCTCTGCAGGGGTCACTGTCTCCCCCTCTGCAGGGGTCACTGTCTCCTCTGCAGGGGTCACTGTCTCCTCTGCAGGGGTCACTGTCTCCTCTGCAGGGGTCACTGTCTCCGCCTCTGCAGGGGTCACTGTCTCCTCTGCAGGGGTCACTGTCCCCTCTGCAGGGGTCACTGTCTCCCCCTCTGCGGGGGTCACTGTCTCCTCTGCAGGGGTCACTGTCTCCTCTGCAGGGGTCACTGTCTCCTCTGCAGGGGTCACTGTCTCCCCCTCTGCGGGGGTCACTGTCTCCTCTGCAGGGGTCACTGTCTCCTCCTCTGCAGGGGTCACTGTCTCCTCTGCAGGGGTCACTGTCTCCCCCTCTGCGGGGGTCACTGTCTCCTCTGCAGGGGTCACTGTCTCCTCTGCAGGGGTCACTGTCTCCTCTGCAGGGGTCACTGTCTCCTCTGCAGGGGTCACTGTCTCCTCTGCAGGGGTCACTGTCCCCTCTGCAGGGGTCACTGTCTCCCCCTCTGCAGGGGTCACTGTCGTTGTCCACGTGGGCCCCTGAGCCCACACCAGCCTCTCCCCGAGACCAACGCCAGAAAGAGAAGGAAATAAATGCAGAAAAAGACAAACAGGAAGTAGTGTCCTGTTCACTCTAGAATCGGCCTCAGACAAAAAGGATCAGGAGGTTTGATGTTTGTGACTCTGTGTTGCAGGTCGGTGAATACGTCTCTGTTTTCGTGGACAACGGCACTGGTTCATCCCTCAGCGTCCTGTCGCACTCGCTGTTCTCTGGGATTCTGCTCGGAGTCTGACCCGGTCCAGTCTGGGTCTGGGTCGGGTCTGGGTCTAGGTCTGGGTCTGGGTCTGGGTCTGGGTCTGGGTCTGGTCTGGGTCTGGGTCTGGTCTGGGTCTGGTCTGGGTCTGGGTCTGGTCTGGGTCTGGGTCTGGGTCTGGGTCTGGTCTGGGTCTGGGTCTGGGTCTGGTCTGGGTCTGGTCTGGGTCTGGGTCTGGGTCTGGGTCTGGTCTGGTCTGGGTCTGGGTCTGGGTCTGGCTTGTTTTTATAGTTTGGATCATTATTTATTTAAATGAGATGTGAATATTCGTCTAATAATAAAAGTCGTTTTCAAACTGAACAGCTCGTTGTGTTAAATGTTTGTGTCGTCACATCATTTGGATGAAAGAAAAATCATTTTCTGGACAAAAATTCACAGAAAAGTTGAGGACAACAGCGTTCAGTTCAGCGCCCCCTGCTGGAGTCACAGAGCGCTACACGTGACCAACGAGAACCAGAGACAGAAGAACACCTGAACCAGAAAAACACCTGAACCAGAAAAACACCTGAACCAGAAAAACACCTGAACCAGAAAAACACCTGAACCAGAAAAACACCTGAACCAGAGACAGAAAAACACCTGAACCAGAAAAACACCTGAACCAGAAAAACACCTGAACCAGAAAAACACCTGAACCAGAAAAACACCTGAACCAGAAAAACACCTGAACCAGAGACAGAAAAACACCTGAACCAGAAAAACACCTGAACCAGAAAAACACCTGAACCAGAGATAGAAAAACACCTGAACCAGAAAAACACCTGAACCAGAAAAACACCTGAACCAGAGACAGAAAAACACCTGAACCAGAAAAACACCTGAACCAGAAAAACACCTGAACCAGAGACAGAAAAACACCTGAACCAGAAAAACACCTGAACCAGAGACAGAAAAACACCTGAACCAGAGACAGAAAAACACCTGAACCAGAAAAACACCTGAACCAGAGACAGAAAAACACCTGAACCAGAAAAACACCTGAACCAGAAAAACACCTGAACCAGAAAAACACCTGAACCAGAAAAACACCTGAACCAGAAAAACACCTGAACCAGAGACAGAAAAACACCTGAACCAGAAAAACACCTGAACCAGAGACAGAAAAACACCTGAACCAGAGACAGAAAAACACCTGAACCAGAAAAACACCTGAACCAGAGACAGAAAATCACCTGAACCAGAGACAGAAAAACACCTGAACCAGAGACAGAAAAACACCTGAACCAGAAAAACACCTGAACCAGAGACAGAAAATCACCTGAACCAGAGACAGAAAAACACCTGAACCAGAAAAACACCTGAACCAGAAAAACACCTGAACCAGAGACAGAAAAACACCTGAACCAGAAAAACACCTGAACCAGAAAAACACCTGAACCAGAGACAGAAAAACACCCGAGCCAGAAAAACACCTGAACCAGAGACAGAAAAACACCTGAACCAGAAAAACACCTGAACCAGAGACAGAAAAACACCTGAACCAGAAAAACACCTGAACCAGAGACAGAAAAACACCTGAACCAGAAAAACACCTGAACCAGAAAAACACCTGAACCAGAGACAGAAAAACACCTGAACCAGAAAAACACCTGATCCAGAAAAACACCTGAACCAGAGACAGAAAAACACCTGAACCAGAAAAACACCTGAACCAGAAAAACACCTGAACCAGAGACAGAAAAACACCTGAACCAGAAAAACACCTGAACCAGAGACAGAAAAACACCTGAACCAGAGACAGAAAAACACCTGAACCAGAAAAACACCTGAACCAGAGACAGAAAAACACCTGAACCAGAGACAGAAAAACACCTGAACCAGAAAAACACCTGAACCAGAGACAGAAAAACACCTGAACCAGAAAAACACCTGAACCAGAGACAGAAAAACACCTGAACCAGAGACAGAAAAATACCTGAACCAGAAAAACACCTGAACCAGAAAAACACCTGAACCAGAAAAACACCTGAACCAGAAAAACACCTGAACCAGAGACAGAAAAACACCTGAACCAGAAAAACACCTGAACCAGAAAAACACCTGAACCAGAGACAGAAAAACACCTGAACCAGAAAAACACCTGAACCAGAAAAACACCTGAACCAGAAAAACACCTGAACCAGAAAAACACCTGAACCAGAGACAGAAAAACACCTGAACCAGAAAAACACCTGAACCAGAGACAGAAAACACCTGAACCAGAGACAGAAAAACACCTGAACCAGAAAAACACCTGAACCAGAGACAGAAAAACACCTGAACCAGAAAAACACCTGAACCAGAAAAACACCTGAACCAGAGACAGAAAAACACCTGAACCAGAGACAGAAAAACACCTGAACCAGAAAAACACCTGAACCAGAAAAACACCTGAACCAGAAAAACACCTGAACCAGAAAAACACCTGAACCAGAAAAACACCTGAACCAGAGACAGAAAAACACCTGAACCAGAAAAACACCTGAACCAGAAAAACACCTGAACCAGAGACAGAAAAACACCTGAACCAGAAAAACACCTGAACCAGAAAAACACCTGAACCAGAGACAGAAAAACACCTGAACCAGAAAAACACCTGAACCAGAGACAGAAAAACACCTGAACCAGAAAAACACCTGAACCAGAAAAACACCTGAACCAGAAAAACACCTGAACCAGAAAAACACCTGAACCAGAAAAACACCTGAACCAGAGACAGAAAAACACCTGAACCAGAGACAGAAAAACACCTGAACCAGAAAAACACCTGAACCAGAAAAACACCTGAACCAGAGACAGAAAAACACCTGAACCAGAAAAACACCTGAACCAGAGACAGAAAAACACCTGAACCAGAAAAACACCTGAACCAGAGACAGAAAAACACCTGAACCAGAAAAACACCTGAACCAGAGACAGAAAAACACCTGAACCAGAGACAGAAAAACACCTGAACCAGAGACAGAAAAACACCTGAACCAGAAAAACACCTGAACCAGAAAAACACCTGAACCAGAGACAGAAAAACACCTGAACCAGAAAAACACCTGAACCAGAAAAACACCTGAACCAGAGACAAAAACACCTGAACCAGAAAAACACCTGAACCAGAGACAGAAAAACACCTGAACCAGAAAAACACCTGAACCAGAAAAACACCTGAACCAGAGACAGAAAAACACCTGAACCAGAAAAACACCTGAACCAGAAAAACACCTGAACCAGAGACAGAAAAACACCTGAACCAGAGACAGAAAAACACCTGAACCAGAGACAGAAAAACACCTGAACCAGAAAAACACCTGAACCAGAAAAACACCTGAACCAGAGACAGAAAAACACCTGAACCAGAGACAGAAAAACACCTGAACCAGAGACAGAAAAACACCTGAACCAGAAAAACACCTGAACCAGAAAAACACCTGAACCAGAGACAGAAAAACACCTGAACCAGAAAAACACCTGAACCAGAGACAGAAAAACACCTGAACCAGAGACAGAAAAACACCTGAACCAGAGACAGAAAAACACCTGAACCAGAAAAACACCTGAACCAGAAAAACACCTGAACCAGAGACAGAAAAACACCTGAACCAGAAAAACACCTGAACCAGAGACAGAAAAACACCTGAACCAGAAAAACACCTGAACCAGAGACAGAAAAACACCTGAACCAGAAAAACACCTGAACCAGAGACAGAAAAACACCTGAACCAGAAAAACACCTGAACCAGAGACAGAAGAAGAACATGACGTGGTTTAAATGTGAAGGTTCAGTGTCAGAGCCTCAAACACATTTATTATTGTGTTTTACATCATGTTTGAGCAAATTATCATCAACTCTTTGCATTTTTGATGAAGAACAATCCAGATTTATGGTTTTACGGGAAAATACTCTCAGAAATGTTGAGCCCACAATCATTTTTTATTTTATCTACAGATATATTAGATACTGTTCCAGAAATTAGATTATTTTGACGCTAAAATAAAATTTTAAGGCAAAGAATTTATATTTTCTCCATTGTTTGTTACAGAAAATCAAACTAACTGACCTTTTACTCACACTAACCATAGACTTTAGCTCTAATGTGGGAGGGTCAGGTTCATTTTGCCTCCAGTCGACTCCGTCCTGGACGTTTTGACACGTCACGTTTTAAAGAGTCTATAATTCAACAGTTTATTTATTAAACACTTTACCATTAATTATTACAAAACAACTGTGCAGCGACATTTTTAATAGAGAAAAGTATTAACTGACATGTTTCACCTGTAACTGACGCTTAAACCGTTTGTGTTTCATGTTTTCATGTTTATGACTTACTTCTGCTTTGGTTTGTCTTTGAGAACAAAAGTTAAATAAGTGCGTTTGATTTGCTCTGGTTTGGTCCCGAGTGATGTTTGTGAAATGATTGTTTTACTCAACAATCAATCAACGTTTATTCATAAAAAATGTCCAACGCGCTTCCAACAAAATACAGAAAATACAAAGAAAAACGCATAAACCAGGACACAATCCGTTCCCTGTGAAGCCCCGGCCCAGACTGAACAGGACGGGAAAACGGCCCAAAGTGAACGGGACGAGAAAACGGCCCGATGTGAACGGGACGAGAAAATGGCCCGATGTGAACGGGACGAGAAAACGGCCCAAAGTGAACGGGACGAGAAAACGGCCCCATGTGAACGGGACGAGAAAACGGCCCAGTGTGAACGGGACGAGAAAACGGCCCGATGTGAACGGGACGAGAAAACGGCCCAAAGTGAACGGGACGAGAAAACGGCCCGAAGTGAACGGGACGAGAAAACGGCCCGATGTGAACGGGACGAGAAAATGGCCCGATGTGAACGGGACGAGAAAATGGCCCGATGTGAACGGGACGAGAAAACGTCCGTGTTCTGTCTGTGGGCCGTGTTCTGTGGGCCGTACTGTCTGTGGGCCGTGTTCTGTCTGTGGGCCGTACTGTCTGTGGGCCGTGTTCTGTCTGTGGGCCGTACTGTCTGTGGGCCATGTCCTGTGGGCCGTACTGTCTGTGGGCCGTACTGTCTGTGGGCCGTGTTCTGTCTGTGGGCCGTACTGTCTGTGGGCCGTACTGTCTGTGGGCCATGTCCTGTGGGCCGTACTGTCTGTGGGCCGTGTTCTGTGGGCCGTACTGTCTGTGGGCCGTACTGTCTGTGGGCCGTGTTCTGTGGGCCGTACTGTCTGTGGGCCGTGTTCTGTGGGCCGTACTGTCTGTGGGCCTTACTGTCTGTGGGCCGTGTTCTGTGGGCCGTGTTCTGTGGGCCTGTCTGTGGGCCGTACTGTCTGTGGGCCATGTCCTGTGGGCCGTACTGTCTGTGGGCCGTACTGTCTGTGGGCCATGTCCTGTGGGCCCTACTGTCTGTGGGCCGTACTGTCTGTGGGCCGTACTGTCTGTGGGCCGGGTTCTGTCTGTGGGCCGTACTGTCTGTGGGCCGTACTGTCTGTGGGCCGTACTGTCTGTGGGCCATGTCCTGTGGGCCGTACTGTCTGTGGGCCGTACTGTCTGTGGGCCATGTCCTGTGGGCCGTACTGTCTGTGGGCCGTACTGTCTGTGGGCCGTACTGTCTGTGGGCCGTGTTCTGTCTGTGGGCCGTACTGTCTGTGGGCCGTACTGTCTGTGGGCCATGTCCTGTGGGCCGTACTGTCTGTGGGCCGTGTTCTGTGGGCCGTACTGTCTGTGGGCCGTGTTCTGTGGGCCGTTCTGTCTGTGGGCCGTGTTCTGTGGGCCGTGTTCTGTGGGCCGTACTGTCTGTGGGCCGTACTGTCTGTGGGCCGTACTGTCTGTGGGCCGTGTTCTGTGGGCCGTGTTCTGTGGGCCGTGTTCTGTGGGCCGTGTCTGTGGGCCTGTCTGTGGGCCTGTCTGTGGGCCGTGTTCTGTGGGCCGTGTTCTGTGGGCCGTACTGTCTGTGGGCCGTGTTCTGTGGGCCGTGTTCTGTGGGCCGTACTGTCTGTGGGCCGTGTTCTGTGGGCCGTGTTCTGTGGGCCGTTCTGTCTGTGGGCCGTGTTCTGAGTTTGAGTTTAGTTTATTTCCAAAAGGGGACAAAGTGCAGTTTGATAAAACACATGAATAAAACATGAGTAAAACAGACAGAATGAGCCAAAGAGGCTGTTTTCCATCTGCAGTCCCCGGCCGTGATGTCAAAACGGCAATAAAACAGACAAAAACAGACAATAAAACACAACATCAACACAAAATATAACACAATATTTACTCAAATGTACAGAGAGCGGCCAAATAGGTTTTAGTGTTTGTGTGTAAATGTGTTCACCAGACACTCGTGAATGGTTCTTAAATGTTTTGTAAGAGGAGAAGTGTTTGTGATGTAGGTTGAGCCGTGAGCGGGTTGGAGCGCAGTTGAAGGTTAAAAACTCAACGGTGGTCCACTTTTTTTTTACTTTTTTTTTCCAATAACAAAAAGTGCAAAGACACAAACACAGGAGACAGCTTCACCTCCAGCAGCAGAGACAGTCGTGGTGTTTTTATGGGGTCAAATTCCTGCCAAAACGTTGTAAAAGCGTAACAGTACTTGCAAATACAACTTGTGTTTTGCAATTAGGCAAAATGATTTGTACAAAAAAACAAATAGTTTTGTGGAAATATAATTAAAATTTTCATTTGCAAATATATTAATGTACATCTTTACAAATCTGTTTTCCTTTGTACAAATCTGTTTTTTCTTTTTTACAAATCTGTTCTTCCTCTTTTACAAATCTGTTTTTCCTCTTTTACAAATCTCTTTTCCTTTGTACAAATCTCTTTTCCTTTGTACAAATCTTTTTCTCCTTTGTGTACACATCTTACTTTGCTCTTGCAAAACAGGCTCTCTTTCTATACAAAACACACTGTATCTCTTTACAAACCAAACTGTGGTAGAATCCTGCCAAAAGTCACGTGACAAGCCAAGCTGCTCTCATTGGCTGAAGCAGGTCCGCCCTGTTGCTCAGTGTTGGGTTTTTATAATGACAGTACAGTCCCAGGACGCTCTGCCTCGGGGCTGTTCCTCCGGTGGAGCCGGTATTTGTGCTTTTGATCCTCGTCCGATGTAAAGAGTGGCTTTCAAACAAAAAGAGAAAAAGAACTGCACTAACACCACGTAAATGACCGAACGACGGCAGCGTGTCGTGTTGGTCAAGTACAAGTTTTAAACCAGTCTTTACCTGATGACGTGGTGAAGCGGTTAAGGTGACTGTGTGACAGATTTGCTTTTATGTTGGTGATGTGGGTTCGATCAGTCTTTGTGCTGTTATAAATGAGGCGACTCGTGTGCACTTTTAAGCCTTCATTTACTTTAGTATCGATGGCCAGTGGATTGATTTTTATCACGTCAGGCACAAGTTTTTATTAATCTTGGCGTGCTGTGCCTGACGCGGCCTGATGATGGCGCAAAATATGTACAAATCCCACGCTGACACGATCACTCCGAGAGCTAAAACGCTGGAGCTAAAGACGCTGATGAGTCCGTCACCATCAGCTGAGCACGATTGTAGACGGCAGACGCTGAACAACACATGTTTTTTTACAACATTCACGAGTTTATGGGAGTCTCTTGTTACTGGGCTATTTTGTGACCAAACCAACCATGTGGCCCTGCACTGTGCCAGCGTATCTGGTCCACACCAGGGAGTGGAGTGAGCGGCCCGTCCTGTGGTTCACGCGGGGGCGAGTCCAGCGCTTTCCGACATGCAGTGCATCCGCCCAGAGCGCTCTTCAGCCCGGCTTACAGTGTCTCTGGAGCTGGGACAGTAGAAGCGTCTTCCTCCTCACCTGTTTTCACGGGGCCGATTGCTGAGCGCCTTGTAGGGTGTTGTGTACCCAGTGTGACTCTCATACAGCGGGGACCAGCCGGGCTGTAGAGCGCTTGTAGCATCTACGCTGTTGGAGTTTGATCATGGCACTAGATGGCAGTAAATGAACACAGTGGATGGAGCAGAAGAAGACGTGAAGGAGAAGTCATTTTTACGCTCATGACCTGTATTCAAGTCCTCTAAACCGGTGAGTTTATCTTCAAAGTGTTATATTTGTTTAGGCTGTATTATATCAAATCAAATCAAATCAAATCAAATCAATTTATTTTTATAATGCCCAAAATCACAACAACAGTTGCCTCGATGGGCCACAGGTAAAAGCAGTTCAGATAACTGTCCCAGAATGCCCCTGTCCTTTGACCCTCCTTCGCGGCGAGGAAAAACTACAAAAAACCCCACGGGACAAAGTAGAAACCTGAGGAGAACCACAGTGAAGGAGAGATCCTACTCCCACGGACGGACAGGCTGCAGATGAACTAGGACTGACATCCACTTGGACTGAACCAGAACCACTCAAGAGGGAGGTGGCTTTAAAGAGTTCATCCAGGAGGACGAGGAGCAGTCCACCAGTGTAGAGAGATCCTCCAGGAGGACGAGGAGCAGTCCACCAGTGTAGAGAGATCCTCCAGGAGGACGAGGAGCAGTCCACCAGTGTAGAGAGATCCTCCAGGAGGACGAGGAGCAGTCCACCAGTGTAGAGAGATCCTCCAGGAGGACGAGGAGCAGTCCACCAGTGTAGAGAGATCCTCCAGGAGGAGATGAGGAACAGTTCATCTAAAGTAGAAGGAGTTGGTCCAGGCAGACGAGGTGTGGCTAATCCAGCTGTCCAGGGGGAGGAGCATAGATCGTCCAGTGTAGAGATCTTCCAGACAGATGGGGGTGGGGGGGTCGTCACTGGAGCAGCCGCCGCAGTGTCTGAAACAGTCTCCACTCCCCGGGGGAAGTGGAGAGAAAGAGAAACATGTGAACAGCAATGAACAGACTACTATTATAGCATGCAACGCCTAACACTTGGTCTATTTCTTCATAAATTAAAATGAATGTGTTAAAGTGTGCATTGTGTAGCATCATAGGATAGCAGACTTTTGCTGTATATGCGTAATTTGGAAATAATTTGGAATTGGTCTGTCACAGCCAATTACGCGCCAAAATCTACACCCGGCATCCTTTGCGCCTTTGTGTCCGCCGGTGGGACGGTTGGCTGAAAATCGAACATGAACACGAACGGTCAACAGCAGGTAACTATTACAATTAGTCGGTAATCACTATAACACGTTTTACCTCCTGCTGCTGTAGAGTGGCTGCTGCTCAAGTTAAAAGTCACACAGTGATGTTTGCGTTCTAAACAACAAATAAATTAACGGAATTTGTAATAATGAATAATAACACAAAAATAAGCAGGAAAAAATGAATTATATTATAACACTCAAAATTGATATTGTACACACACACACACACACACACACACACACAGCTTTATCTGAGTCAAATTAGGTAAAAAACTCACAGGCCTTTCTCTATCTTAAAAACAAACAAACATTGAATCTAAAGAATAATTGTTACATTGGAAATTTAAAAATCATCTAATGCAGACCTACTTGGCATAGAAGATGTTAAAGTTGTTTGTTCTTTTTTGGTTGTGGCCCTAACTGTGCAACTTGTGAGTGTGTCCAAACCAAACATACAATAGTCTATGAAATGAATCACTTTTATGAATCATAAAGGAAAGGTGACCATCTTGGTTCCTATTTTTTTCCCTCGAGAAACTCCAGCATAGAGTCAGCAGCACAAAGCTGACATTAATCACGGCAAATATGGCACAAACACCAGCTCGTGCCCCTCAAGCGATGCTTCAACCTGGAGCTGACACAGAGGCCGAGTTTGCATCAGGAAATGTCAAAGTTAGTAACCTCTTTTACCCTACACGCCTTTTCTATGAAGTTAGTACACATTAGCAGACGTGATAACTATAATAACCGTTATTTTATTTCTTTCTTAGTGCGTTTCCTGCTGTGTTTAGACGGGCCGGTGGGGGGAATGGTGGGGCACGGAGATTTGCCCCGGGATTGAAGACTGTGTCAAGTTCCAAAAAAATCAGCATTCAATTGTACTTGATGCCAAAACCTATGACCAGGACCCCTCTGGCAAGTCAAGAGTTAAAGCTGCTCTCAGCGGGATTGGGAAAGCGCTTAATTTCGCTTCCCGAAAGTTACAACCGCTCTGATGTAAGTACATTTTTAGTATTGATTATTTTACACAATGAACATTTCATCTGGCGGGGAAACATTTACATTGAGAAAGAGCCACAGAGGATCCAGTCAAGGAGCAGATTCACTAAATAGTTCAATAGAGTTCAATGTTCTACCTTGAAAAACACCCTTCAAGATCGTTAGATTATTAACATAAAAAAAGTTGCATAACAAATCGTGTTTGCTTTACTTACACTTTACAATTCCACTTGTCAGTACTACATCTTAATTGTAGGAAGTCCTGACACTTTGGCCTTCATAAGATGTTTTAAAATGACAAGTTTGTTTTCTTGTGTGCTGTGTGCATGGTCTTCTCTTTCTGTTAACCTGCCAGGGGTCTGAAGATGGAAGTTAACCATAGGCTTTTACATTTGTTTAAATGTTCATTAATATGCATCGTCCCCCCTTTTCTTTTAATAAAGTCCAATAATAATAATAATAATAATAGTAATAAAATAAAGAACAGTTTCAAATGTGAATCGGTTAATAAATCTTACATCATACAGTATTGTCTTTTAATTTTGTTTTTGCAATAATATTCATAAAATGGAAACTCATTCACATTATATGAAGACTACAACAAAGTAAGGGGATGTATTATTGGTGAATGACTTATTTGGGGGAGGGGCAAACTTGTTCATCATGCAGTACATTATACATGGGAATATATATCTGTTTCATTCATTGTGTCAAAATGTTTTATCTATTCATTAGATTGCACAGATGATAAAGTGCGAGTTCCCAAAACTTAAGGACATTAAAGGAGGGTGGCTTTTTTACAAGGCTTCAGGTAAGTACAGTGTGACAGTTGACAGTATTAAAAAAAAGTTTGACATCAATTATGTGCACATTTAAACGGTTTAGAATTTGGTACATTCCTGAAGATTGTGCATTTTTGGGAATGCTATTCATGTTTTACTGCTGTATCATTTTGCTGTTGATGATCTTTTTTATACTTAATAGGCTAATAAATTACACATTCTTTCATCACATTTTCTCCGATCACACAAAGGAGGGACTGGACAGCGCAGACTTTGTGCCACATGAAGCTGAAGGCTACAATACAAAGATCTTGAAAACTGCATCCTCAAACGCAAATCGACACTACGCCACTTCCACCTGATGCGCCCGAGTTTTTAAAGAGGCCAAAGTCACAAGGCCAGACATGCGGGCAGAGTTTGCCTCTCCAAGTTCTGGCATTACATGTTGAGAAATGTGCCACGTTTATACAATCTGAAAATGTATGTTTTTCTGAAGACGCAATTTATTTGTAATTTTTATTATATTTGGGTCAAACCATATTTGGTATTAACAGGACAATGAATATGAAATTGAGGAAAACCAGGAAATTCAAAGTCCAGAACCAGTAGCAGGTACATGAGGAAAAAGAAAACCAACATAAGTTTACTTTGTTTCATGCTTTGATTACTTTTTTTTTTTTTTTTTGTAATGTAGTACTGAAAAGTAATGGAAATTTTTATTACATTTTCAATTCTTTCTGCAGCTCCTGGTGAATGTCCAGTTTGTAGAGTGGTGTCCCCTCTGGATGTCCTTGTAATCCATGTTCGTACATGTGTGTATATTTAACTACATTCCAGTTAATTATACCCCGTCCATGATAGCTAAAGGATTTTTAACAATTGAAAACCATATGCACTCTGACAGAGGTATTCTGACTTAAATTAAAATGGGTCAAAATAAAGTTTTGTGAGAGACCTTCCCCTGACCTGTTTGATCTTATGGCAACCATTTCCCTCCAAAACAATCCTCTTTGAAAAGGTGATGTAAACATAAAAGAATAAGATTAAATAATGCAATATAAAATAAAAAAAATAGATTTGGATGTCTATAAAGCAGTAAGATTTGAGAGCGCTGCTTTGATCCCCTATGCACCTTGTCCTTCTTTGTCTTTTCTTTTTACATTATTTTTCAAACACTTAGTTTTTTATCTACTTTATGAAAAGGTCATAAATACCTTTATACCTGTATCGATTCATAACGAATTGTGATCACTGTAATATTAAATTATTAAACATCTACACTTGATATTCTCTTTCAAGCCAAAGAAATACACAACACTTGACCCACAGGAGGGGCCACCAGACATTTCCGTATCTGTTGATGACAAAGTACATGGTTGTACACACGTTTCCACAAGTGGACCACATAATGGTGAGTCTTTTTTATCTTTTACAATTATGTGTTTTCTAGATTGGATGACCGAGCAAGACGCAGACAGAGCCATGTCCTTGTTCAGACGATCCAAAATCCAAACAAAAGGAGAGCCTGTTTACATGAAGGTGGACCTACGAACAAGCCAGGCTGAACAAGACATGGCCTTGGTCCGTTTTTACAAAGCGCATCAAGTCAGCTGGGTCCATCCTGTTCATTTCACGCTTGAAGGTATTTTGTGATTGTTTCAATTTATCAAAGTGTCCTTTTTTGCGTATTGGCTAACATCTTTTCTTTCTGTCCATAAGGCGATCCTGCCTTTGGAGATGGAGTCAACAGGTTTTTATTTTCCAAAATTATGTGATTAAGTGAAAGCGGGCTTCCAGGTGAATTTTGGTAAGTTCGGCCAAGACATCAATGTCAAGGGCTAATATAAAGTATAAGGATAATTGTATCTACATAACCCCCCGGAAAAGGAATAACGTTGTGCTTTAACATTTGTAATTATTAAGTCAGCTTGTGAGGAATTTTCTTTTTTTAACGCCTAATGTTCGATTTAAGAAGGGGGTGGGGGATGGTTTGACCGTTTATGTTGCAAAATATGCAACAATAATGTGTGTGACCATACTATTCGTCCCGGAAATACGATTCGTCCGGAAGTCCAATTGCAAGCATGCGCAGTACAAAATAAAGTCTGACATATTTGTTTACGGTGGTGTTCTTTTTATATTCTGTAAAGTTCCAATCTTTGTATTTATTCTATACAAGGAAATACTGTTTTTATATTTATTTATCACTTTTGAAGTGTTAAACCTCAGGTGTGAAGTGACGCATTCAAGGAAATGGAAAGATCTACGAATATAAGAAATGATTTGGATTGTTCAGATTTGTTTAGATACTTTAAAGAAAAATGTATTAAGATAAGGACCACGTTTTTCTGCTCTATTTATATGGAATAAGATTTATATAACGACCTGTGCGAAACAAAATCAGAGGCGATTCAAATGTAAATCTCCCTCTGACTTTGACGTCATCGATGCTCAGAGCTGCAGCTCTTCATTACAGCTCGTTATATAAATCTTATTCCATAGAAACAGAGCAGACAAACCTGGTCCTGATCTTAATACATTTTTCTAATATTTTTCCTTAAAGTATCTAAACAAATCTGAACAATCAAAGTCAGTTTTTATATTCGTATATCTTTCCATTTCCTTGAATGCGTCACTACACACTGAGGTTTAACACTTCAAAAGTGATAAATAAATATAAAAACAGTATTTCCTTGAATAGAATAAATACAAAGATTGGAACTTTACAGAATATAAAAAGAACACCACCGTAAACAAATATTTTATACTTTATTTTGTACTGCGCATGCTTGCTATTGGACTTCCGGACGAATCGTATTTCCGGGACGAATCGTATGGTCACAATGTGTAACATTTATCTCAATAATGACATTTGACAATAATATCTCTCTCTCAGGTAATACTTCCATGACCAGATCTTTCGATGGAGAGCCCATCCACATCAGCTCTCCTTGTTCAAAGTGATCTATTTGTTGTGGCGGGGCGAATGATCGGACACTGCTTTCTGCATAGTGGTCCAAAGATTGCAGGTTTGTCAGTGGATTAGGATTGTGGTGTTTTTATTTGGTTCAGTGGACACTACCCGTCCTTTAAAACGTTGCCACAGAAAAACAAGGCCTTTGTCTTTTATTACAGGACACATTCACTGTGGCTTTGTTTCAATAATGTTCTGCAAGTTAAAAAAAAAAGCTTCTTTCCTGCGTTGCCTTCATTTCTCACTAAGATCTTGTATTTTCTGAAAGTGTGATCACAGCACAAAGCCTTCTCCAGCATAACCCAGGGTTCTCAATGGGATACAGATCTGGACACTTGACAATGATGTCTCGTGCTTCTTTAACTCTATGAGCCCCATGATCGAGCCATCTGAGAACAAGAAAACAATTGAATAACCTGGTAATTCAGGATGTTCAGGTTTAGTTGATCTGATTCTTACATAGTGTTGCTGAACCTGATCAACTACAGCTGATATCGCTGCCCCCTTCAGGCTGGTATGATTACTGCACCCTTCACCTGCCTCTGAACAATGTTCTTCCTACAACACGATGCTTCGCCACTGTCCTCCCAGTTTTAAGACAATGTAAGTAGTTTGTGCCTCTGTTTTCCCTTTTTGTCTGTTGGATGCAAATGATCTGACACTTCTCCGACATGCTGACATGTTTTGTATGACACCAGGTTTTGTTGTTTCCACTCACTGCATCAGTTGAGTTTTAAGTCTGGATGACAGGTTGTCATTAGATTACCTGTTATGCCTTAGTCGGCTTGTTTTAGCTAGCCAACATGTTTCTCTACAACAAGGCTTTAGTTACTGCTTGTACTGAAGATCGATTGTTTAAACAGGGCTTGTACCTGGATTCATCCACGTGTTGTGCGGTGGGACCTGGACCTGCGTCACAAGATCCAGTTGGTTTGTGAAAGAGTGATTTTTAGCTGCTCCACGTCCCACCAGATCATGTCAAAGCAGTGCGTGCAGGTTCATATAAATAACGTGACGTCTGTTGATGAACAGACGCCCACATTTTTACAATTTTCTCCGTTATGTCGACAAATGACGGCCAGTCAACTTAATTTTATTATATACACTTATAGGCCAATTAAACCTCTGTTGTACTTGCACGGATCTCACATTCAATGCATTTATGTCTACAGAGTGAGTGTTTTCTCTTTTACGACGTTTCGTTATGTTACAGCCTCTTTTCTAAATGGATTCAATTAATAATTTGCCTCAAAATTATACAAACAATACCCGATCAAGCCAACGTGAAAGAACGTTGTTATATTTATTTGCAAATGTATCCGAAGGAAAAGAAAGTAAAAATCTGTGATTGAATTGTTATCTACTGACAAAGCACAATGGATTGAGTGTTTATAATAATATATATATAATAATAATTTGTTAATTTTTGCCTTGTATAACGATTCTGTAGCTCAAAAAAGAACAACTCACGCTTGAGGAGCAGGAAATAATAAAAGATTTACGTCTGGCCTGGGACCTTCCTGTATTGACAACACACAACCACAAGTGTCTGTTTGAACGTCTTCTCCATCATGCGGTATGCCAATGTTTCAGGGAATTATGTGTGTATGTCATATTCTTTATTATTATTTTTAAATTATTATACATTATGTTTTCCGTACATTTAATGATTCTGAAATCAAATTTGTTGTATTCATCTAGTGGTGACACAAAGCCTTGACTTTACCTTATTAATACAGGGTTGGTTGGGAATTGTCCACAGAAATTGTCTGCTGGCTTTTGCACATTTTAACTGTAAGAGCGAACATCTCAGTTGGTCACTTTGTAAAGCAGCGCCGAGCTTCAGAAGATAAAAATTAGGTAATTGGCCGTGTGAACGAGCAAGTCAAACAACTGAGAAAAGGCCTCAAAGAAACATCAGTATGGGAACTACTTAAGAAACGTCCTGATTGTGTCCCACTTGTATTTCCTAGAGAATCCCCTGCGATTCTAATGCCTCAGGTAAATGCTACTACAATTTACGTCACACATATGAAGTCAGTTCTTTATTTAGTTATTTTTTTTTCCTGCTTTATGTAATTTTCAAACTGTAAGGAGGAACCGTGTACCTTTTACAAACTGTTTGGCACATAGACAGTATTGAAATGGATGAATATGTATGCACAGCTTTGGGAATTTCTAAGCATTTCTCAGATAAAGAATACTACTTGTATGCCTTAGTTTATTATGGCGCAGTCAATGTAAAAAACAAACGACAAAAAAATGACTCATGTGATACAATACACTTAAGGAGGAGAAGCTCGTGTGGGTTTTTTCTTAACTTGTTTTCGTCCCAGCTGTTACAAATGTCATAGGCAGAGAGCTAACCCTCTTATTTCCAGTCAAATCAACTATTCAGGGATGAATCGGGGTCAGTCTGTGCCAATTTTTAAAATGTATGTGTGCAAACTTATGTAATAGGAATTTTATATGGATTCTGCCAAAACATTTTACCAAAATGTAATTTTTTGGTGAAATTTGCTTTTAAAGAGGAGTTTCAATCAGGCCCTTCCTCAGAAAACGAGCCAGTTTTAAAGTTGAATTGAGGCTGTATGTTTGGCTGTAAACATTTGAATACGATGTAAAGACTAAAACTACCATGTCCTATTCAAATCAAATCAAATCAAATCAATTTATTTTTCTAATGCCCAAAATCACAACAACAGTTGCCTCGATGGGCCACAGGTAAAAGCAGTTCAGATAACTGTCCCAGAATGCCCCTGTCCTTTGACCCTCCTTCAGGAAAAACTACAAAAAACCCCATGGGACAAAGTATAAACCTGAGGAGAACCACAGTGAAGGAGAGATCCTACTCCCACGGACGGACAGGCTGCAGATGAACTAGGACTGACATCCACTTGGACTGAACCAGAACCACTCAAGAGAGCATTTTGGACTCAATCACATGGCCGTATCAGCATGCAGACGATGAAGATGAGGACGACGAATGCTGTCTTGAAGACAAGATTCACATTGCTGCTTATTTTCGCCAGTTCATCAGCAATGGTCTGTGTGCTATTACTTCTGTTATTTTATGTAACAATTTCAAGGGTCCATGTATGATTTTTCTTTTCTATAAAGCTTCAAGTGAAGAACTTAAGGCGCTACTGAAGTTTTGGGTTGGATGGGAGATGCCAAGCCAAAACCTTTCGGTAAAAGTACAGCAGCAAAAGCATCTGCATCAACATGCTTTGAAGAGCTACGGCTTCCCTCCCATTATACTGGTTTTGAATTGTTCAGCAATGACTTGAGAGCTTGCATTAACACAAACAACACAGGTTTTGGTTTGATTTGATGATAGAAAAAAAAAAGTCAACCATGACTCCATTGACTGATTTACAGACTAAACAACAGAAGGATAACAGCCCCACTACAGCTATTTTGTGTCCTTTGGCATTCTCAAAGTTATGCCATTTCTTCTATGTTAGATGAATGTTGCTCAAACTGTACTTAGTGTAATCATTTGTGTCTTCTACTTAAAAAGGCTGTAAAATGACTATACATTCATAATTGTTGTTTAATTATTTTTTACAGTTTACAACTCCACATCTGACAAAACAGCATCTCATAACTTGTGTTATGTCCAATTGTATTACAACGAGTGACCACTAAAGGAAGACCTCGCTGTTTACACTGGAGCAGTGTTTTAGTTTTCTTTTAGGAACACGAGGCGTTTACACAGGCGCACTTTTGAGGTCATAAGAGCAACAGAGAATGTTTTCAATTAATTTCAGTTATAAAGGTTTAATATTTACACTACCACTAGAAAAGAAAAAATTAAATTAGAAGACACAAATTGGCTTCTAGGATCACATGTGACTTCTTTTCTTTTTTTGGTTAACTGAGGGTTTCATACTTAAGCTACAATTTTTAACTACTCACATTATCACTTTGCATTGCATTTACTGTAGTAAGGATTATTTTAAGGCTATTGTTAATTTTGTGGCTGTTGAAGTAGTTTGCAAATAACGTATCTGAAATATATATTATGAGGTTTAGTGTGCATTGTATTCTGAAAAACACCCTTTGAGTTACAATGTCCCAGTTACAATCTGTCTGTTCTGCACAATGTTTGTGTAAATGGTCACTGTTAAACAACCTTACCATAAAAATTACATTGGAAATGGGTTCAACCAATATCAGCAGACACTGAAAATAGCATTTATTGTCTTAAAAGAAGAATGTATGACAAAAACTACTCCAAATGGGTTGTGCAACTACTATTTTTTCAGAAAATTATCCAAATATTCCTTCAATTGAAGAGGTTATGGTCATTGTAAGTGTGAAAAATGACAAATGGTGTAAAAGTCCACAACTGGTCAAAAGGGCAAAGTACAGTCCAGTACGAAAGCAGCTAAATAACACACACATTGTTACTGTTCAAGTAGATGTTGGACAAAGTGCAGAGTTGCAAGGTACACATCTGCACCAAAACAGTCAGACTGTCCCAGTGGATCGATAGCCGTTGTAAGTAGTTCCACCTGCGCTGGTCCTAGTTCAATGCCACTCTCCAGAACCACAACGTTCTGGTGCACATCTTCAGGCAGCAGCCCACTATCCTCCCAGTCAATGATGGGCAAATGTAAGGCCTGAAACAATTTGATGTTTGTTTTGGTCAGTTACATGAAATGAAAACAGACACTAAGCCGCAAACACATAGTACCACTACTTACAAAGTATATTCTGTCTGAGAGTAGCATTAATGTGAACTGTACGGCACATATGAGCCGTATGTAACAGATTTGAATTGCCTTTTGGGGATAAATGAAGTGATGGAATTGAGAATCAAAACAGTGAGAGGAAGTACATGCTGTGCAATTGTGAGCAACTGCATAATAAAAAATAAAAAAAATGTTGACAAGTGTTAAAACATTTCAATGAGTGGAAAAAAATGTGGAAAATTTGGAAACTTAATAAAATATTTAATTCTATTCAAATGATTATAATGTACAACAAAATTGAAAATCAATTAAAAATTGTATAATATTTGAAAAATTATTTATATAATAAAAATGAACTGCAAAATTTGAATATAATGTATAACAGAATTATTCAATTAGTAAAATGCCTGTCAGTTGCAGCCGTACTCCTGACCCCGGGCTCAGACCTACAGTCCAGCTCCGGTGCAGTGACCGCAGCCTTTCCGTTACTGCAAAAGTGCGAGAGGAGCTCAGACCGCACACCGTGCAGTGCGGTGGTGCCGGCGGAGGTGCTCCGGCACTCCAGATTCATTCCGTTTGGTTGGATTTTTGCCGGAGCGCCGGAGCCCACCGCACGCCTTTTCCGTGAAGTTATAAAAATGAGACGAGACGAACAGGAAATGATACGAGCGCGAGTGAAGTGGATCCGGTGTTTTTTCAAAGTTAAACCAATGTGTTCGTGCTACAACTTTTACTACCTTCGCGCTTGTCAACATTACGGAAAACAAACAGAAATGAACACAATCCCAAACCGCGAGCAACTACTACTTTGTTTACGCCATCAGTTATCGCGCAAACGAGCGTGAACCCCGTGAACTCGTGGACTCGCGAAGTCGGCAGTCCGGCAACAGCACCGCAGCACTGCACGCTCTGTGTGAGTCACCCACTGCAACCAGACCGCTCCGGCACAGCAACCGGAGCTGGACTGTGGTCTGAGCCCGGGGTAATTGTGAAAATGTTTGTGTGTAGTTTGTCACTTTGGCCCAGGTGACCCTTGAAAAAGAGATGTTGATCTGAATGGGTTGTCACCTGGTGTAAGAAATGCTAATAAAACGGTATTAGTAATAATAAACGTTAATAACTAAAGGGTGTTATACCTTTGTCCATATACAAAGTAGTTAAAGTACACTACAGCTTTAAAATGGAAATGTGTCATAAGTACTTAAACCTACCTCCACGTTTTCCGGTTCAGAGACAGGAGTTTGGTTTTGACCCAACACCCAAAGTTGATCGGGTGTCATGTTCCCTTCCGTTTTGAGTGAATGGTTATCCCACCCTCTGGCAAACGCATCCAAACTCGATTGCAGCCTTGGAATGAACACACGATGTGCACAATAGAGATGCAAGTTGCTGGTCAAATCGAGGAGCCCATCCTCCTCAAGTGAGTGCAGCACTTGATAGAACTGCTGTGTCACTGCACACCACACATCTCTCCAAAGACGTTCAATTCTAAAAAATAAAAAGGATTTGATAGGTTCCAACCCAAAATCATATATCAACATTAAAGTTATCTATGTGGTACAAGCAATGTAGGACATAAATGCATTACCTACATTGTAAAAAATAATATTGAGAAGTTCTTAAGACACTGAACATTTTTAAAGGATAGTTTGTAATGTGAATAACAGCTGTGTCTGTCCATTCCTTGCCTGGACATGTCTTGTTCTGGCTGTATGCAACACAGTTATACTATGAACAATGCATCTGGAACTGAATTAGATATAGAGGGACGTAGGCTCAGATGTTAAAAATATATCTATAAATGAAAAATATGAAAGAGCTATGCATAAGAAATGTATAAATATATATATACATATGGTCCAAATATGTAAGTGGAATGTAGTTGTCTTTATTTCAATTGTTCAATGCAGAGGCCCCCTAAAAAAATTAAATCTAAGTTTTCTCTAGTAAGACGAAGGAAGTAGAGTTGCACGATTAGTAAAAAATGTAATTGTTGTCTTCCTGACCAGTATTGTGATTAGATTTGAGGTGAACAATAGGATTTTTAAAAAGTTCACATTTTAAAACGCCTCTAGAATTGACAGAAAGACTGTGACATGAACTGAGAAATAAAAGAACCATGTGTCTCTGAGCGAGTTTGTACAGATCCAAACTACAAGGTTAGCAGTGTTTATGAAGAGTAAACTGTTGCTTGTCAGAATCAGAATCAGAATCAGAAATTGTTTATTGCCATTGTCAGTGAAATTCACAAACGTAGGAACTTGCTTCGGCGTAGGTGCAACATAAAGCAAAGGATAAAATATAAAAAATATATAAAAAGGCATGCATAAAATTAAGAATAAAATAGACTAAGAAGAATCAGAATCAGAATCATTTATTAAAGGCCACAGAACAGAGTTGGTGGAATTTGTTTTCAGTACAGCAGTTAATGCTCACATCTCTCATGTGTTAGTTCCATCATCAGCAACAGAAAAACAACAACAGAAGCACACATTTATACAGTTACATCAAGACAGTGATTCATTTAAGGTCCGTATAGCTATTGGAAAGAAGCTGTTTTTAAATCGGACAGATAGAAGATAGACTATATACAGAATTGTGAAGCAGCTTTTACTATTTGCCTATTGCATCTATTCTGATGTTGATTTTAATTCGATTAATTATGCAGCTCTAATACAAGATGCACTTCTACAGCTATAATAACCCATAAAAATGTAAAAAAAAAAAAAAAAAATTGTAAATATTGACTGCAATGTAAAAGTTCCTTTTTAATATATCAGTTCATTTAGGAAACCTTCATGTGGAGAACAATTAATCAACCCACTGAATCATATTCAATCGACAGTTATCAGTGGGGTTTTTTCGAGGTCTACAGACAATAGTCAGGAAAAATGTAAGATTCGAAGCAAAAGTCTAGCTATACAGACTTTAAATTGAGGCATTTAACACCAAAAATAATCAAATGTCATCAAAATACTTCCTCCATAATCTATGTTCATGAAGTCATTATTAAAGTTTTTGTTTTGTTTTAGAAAAGATCAAATAAAATGAAAAAATATAAATATAGGGAAACAAACTGTTATCATTTTTTCCCCACATCACCAACCCCAACCCTCATTGCTATTCAAAAAAATACATTTTAGTGGCAAATTTTAGCATTGTTTTAATCTTTAGCATTTCTACATAATTTACCTTTGATTACGAACACTTTTTCCTGCAATGAAGCTGAACCTTCCAGTGCATTCTCGACCCCGTGATCCCCTCTGACCCGTACATGAGGAATGTGAAGGATATACAGAACCACACACCTACACACTGTGTACATAAGCAACTGATACCTTAATGGGAATCCATATTTTTCTACAGACTCTTCGAATAAATGAAGAGCTGTAGAGGCCTTGTTATTATTGGCTGCACCCAAGTACATGATCTGTAAATGTGAAAAAGCAATGTAATATGAAAAGTGTTATTGAAAGAAAAAATATATATGAAAGGCATACTTGGATGAACAAAAAAAGATAGTTTAACGCTTAAAATTCCAAAAAAAAAATTGTTTTTATGTAATCGTGCCAAAAGTTATAATTCCCAACCCACCATTTTAACAGATGTATGTCTTATTGAGATATTTACACAAATTAGCATGACAGGATGACATGCATGTCATGATGCATTTTTATGGTAAAAAGAACTTTCCTTATCAACAGTAATATTGTTACTTAATTATTTTTACAACCTTTCGAGTGAAGCCATCAATCCCACCAAAAATGACAATGTTGTAGCTGAAAGCAAAAGAAAAGTTTGTAAGTGCAAACTATGTATTGAAACTACCCATGTTACCCTGTAGTACTGCTAATACTTGTATTTTAGCACAAAGCACCCACTGCTTTATCCACACTGTATTAAAGTCTGACAGTGAAATTGTGTGAAACTGTGTGAGTGTAGTGGTAGTGTAACAAAACATGTGAATGTTGTTGTACTACAAATAATGCACTTTGCCCCCTTCCCCTCATCCTTTTTAATAAGGACTGCAGATAGAAAATGGATTTCATAACTATAATCTGGTACAAGCATCTCTGCCCCCCAGCATCATACAACAGTATGAACTTCTGTAAAATAAGTCAATATAAATACAAAAAAAGATAAAAGGGGCACTATTCAACTTCTATGATAGCAATGTTATAACTTAGCATGCAATGTCTGTAAATATTTCACTTATGAAACTATCTGATGTATTACAAAGTCCCTCAATAATAGTGACTCTGACCATTTTGATATGATGGGGGTGTGCAGTAACGTGAATGGGTGATGCAGAAGGGCAGAGTAGTTAGTTGATTACCGAATTAACTTATGGTTAGTGTCGATGTGCATCAGGTGTCTTGGCCCAGGAACAGAGTAGGTGCGGCGCCTAACTGGTTCAAACGTAACATGACACCAATAGTGTCTACTCTGTGCATAGACGCTGGCACTCTCTCCCACTGTACCCGTACACCTTTTGCTCTCAGGCTTCCTTTTATCAGCCGGTATCCTGCATGGGGCAAATCTTTCTTTATATCGGTGATTAGGGCAGTACAGCTCATGGTCTGAGCATGAGCTGTACTGCCCATGAACCAATAGCCCCCGCTCTCCCATGTGTCCCAGCTATGCAGGGCACGGTCAAGTCTTGCTGTAGGAAACGTTTTAAGGACTGAGGTGAAATAACTCTTTTTGGTCGGCCCGTTTCACCGTGAACTGTTTGTACATCAACTGTTGTGGTGTTTTGGTTTTGCTCACAGACCAATCGCAAGAGTTCAGCAAGACCATCGAATATATTCTGTGGAATGGTCAACTGACTGGCGAAAGCGCTGAAAAGAACTAGTTCCTGTGAACATATAAATTCCAAATAATCCAGGTCAGTGGGTGGATGACTCAAAACATGTGTCAGACGTGCAGCAAGTCTCTCCAACATAGTTAGAAAAACATACTCCTATAAACAAAAACAGCAACAATTATAAAAATAACAACAATAAAGGCTATACTACAAAGCTGAATAGACCAAGAAAAGGAAGATTTTGATTACAAATCCTCCACTCACCGGGTAAAACCAGTTCTAACGAGCCGGGACGCTTAAAATACCAGCTCTCAAACAGCCCTCTAAAATCCCCTGAAATCATAATAAACCATAACTATACTATACACATATATATACACACACACACCCCACCAAACACCACGACCTATAATTAAAACCCTTAACACCTTAAACCCCTGTCATGTCCCCCCTACACTTCCTCTGCCTTGGTCTGGCCCGGAACCTTCTTAAGGGGACTCGTTCCTGGGGGGAACCCTTTGCTACCTGGACACAAGGACAGAGGAGGTAAGTAGACATGATAAAGGGAGGGCGTTCCAAGATGGCCGAGTAAGTAGACGCTTACTGCCGAGCTCTGCAACTGTAAACTTGGAATACGGTAAAAAGACGCAATGAACTCAGATATTTGAAAGCTATCGTTGTGCTTAAGATAAATAATAAAACTGTGCAAAAAGAAACGCGGCAAAATGTCCGCCCATGATAACAAAAGACGGAATGAAAGCGCCAAAAAGAAGCTAATACCAGCAGACCATGCTAACCACGCCGCACGTGCAGGGAACACGCTAATTGACAACTGTCACGACTATGCTGCCACGTCGCTGTCTCTTCCAAGAGTGGAAGACCTGATGGACGAGTTTCCACCTCTTCCAGTGTCACCCAGTCAGTCTCCGGCGCCAAAGAAAGCTATGCATTCCAAGGTAGAGGACTCTGACGTTATTGCTACTCTGTCGAAGCTAATAAATGACAGAATGGATGATCTGGCGCTGCAGATTGCCGGCGTCAGAAAAACTGTGGATTTTGTAAGTGAAGAGATCAAAGATGTGAAAGGAAGAGTAGGCTCTTTGGAAGTACGGATCACTAAAGAGGAGGGTCGCATGCTCACTCTCCAGCAGAGGATCACAGACTTGGAAAGATACTCTAGAAGATGGAATCTCAGGCTCCTTGGCGTCAACTGTAGTCTGTTCATTGCTGTTCACATGTTTCTCTTTCTCTCCACTTCCCCCGGGGAGTGGAGACTGTTTCAGACACTGCGGCGGCTGCTCCAGTGACGACCCCCCCACCCCCACCTGTCTGGAGGATCTATGCTCCACCCGCCTGGACAGCTGGATTAGCCACACCTCGTCTGCCTGGACAAACTCCTTCTACTTTAGATGAACTGTTCCTCATCTCCTGCTGGAGGATCTCTCTACACTGGTGGACTGCTCCTCGTCCGCCTGGAGGAACTCTTTAAAGCCACCTCCCTCTTGAGTGGTTCTGGCTCCACAGTCCAAGTGGATGCGTCAGTCCTAGTTCATCTGCAGCCTGTCCGTCCGTGGGAGTAGGATCTCTCCTTCACTGTGGTTCTCCCCGAGGTTTCTACTTTTTCCCGTGGGGTTTTTTGTAGTTTTTCCTCGCCGCGAAGGAGGGTCAAAGGACAGGGGCATTCTGGGACAGTTATCTGAACTGCTTTTACCTGTGGCCCATCGAGGCAACTGTTGTTGTGATTTTGGGCATTATAAAAATAAATTGATTTGATTTGATTTGAAAGAAGCAGAAAAGGAAGATACACGCAAGATTGCCATTGAGATTTGCCAGGCAGTTCTACCAGAATGTAAAACCCGAATTCGTGAAACCATTGACACTGTGCATCGCATCGGCCCCAAGCTCCAAAACAGTAGTAAACCTAGAGCCATTGTAATCCAGTTCGTCTCACGCCTGACCAGAGACAGCCTGTGGAAAGCAGCAAAGACATCCTCGTTTCTCAAGGAGAACTCCGACTTGAAGTTCACAGAGGATCTCTCAAAAGAAGATCGAGAACGCCGGAAGGAGCTGTGGCCCATCATCGAGAAAGCTCGTAATGAAGGCAAGAAGGCCTACTATGTTGGATGTCGTGGATTCGTCAATGGGACAGAAATATTCTTGCCTGCAGTATGAAAGAAAACTTCACTATATGGAATAGCAGGTTCACTTTAACTGTTTGTTTGCACAGTTACTACATTAGCACTGTGAAGCTTTAAAAGATAAAGCACATTGTTCTCAGGTTAGGTTTAGCTAAGCACCTATAGTGTTTATTAGAGTTTACTGTTTACATTTTAACTTAAAGCAGCATTGCTCGGTCCCTTACTGAGGTAGATTACTTAAGTACTCAATCCTACTTTAACTCATCTAGTTCCTATTTGTTTTTGTTAGTTCTTGTTTTGTCATTTTCCGTTGTTTCCCTTAATGCCAGGGGGTTAAGACACATTTGTAAACGCAAAGCCTTATTCTTGTATGCCAAAAATGTAAAAGTGATTTTTGGTTTTTTTAAGAAAGCCACTCTGTAGCTGCCGACGTGAACTTTTGGACGTCCCAGTGGGGTAATGATGCTTGGTATTCTCATGGTTCAGAGAGATCTGCTGGGGTCACAACACTGAAAGGTACCTTTGGCGGTATTATTCTCCAATCTGATTGTGATTCTCTGGGTCATTATATTTTTCTTGTAGTTCATTGCTGTTCACATGTTTCTCTTTCTCTCCACTTTCCCGGGGAGTGGAGACTGTTTCAGACACTGCGGCGGCTGCTCCAGTGACGACCCCCCCACCCCCACCTGTCTGGACGATCTATGCTCCTCCCCCTGGACAGCTGGATTAGCCACACCTCGTCTGCCTGGACAAACTCCTTCTACTTTAGATGAACTGTTCCTCATCTCCTGCTGGAGGATCTCTCTACACTGGTGGACTGCTCCTCGTCCTCCTGGAGGATCTCTCTACACTGGTGGACTGCTCCTCGTCCTCCTGGAGGAACTCTTTAAAGCCTCCTCCCTCTTGAGTGGTTCTGGCTCCACAGTCCAAGTGGATGTCAGTCCTAGTTCATCTGCAGCCTGTCCGTCCGTGGGAGTAGGATCTCTCCTTCACTGTGGTTCTCCTGAGGTTTCTACTTTGTCCCGTGGGGTTTTTTGTAGTTTTTCCTGAAGGAGGGTCAAAGGACAGGGGCATTCTGGGACAGTTATCTGAACTGCTTTTACCTGTGGCCCATCGAGGCAACTGTTGTTGTGATTTTGGGCATTAGAAACATAAATTGATTTGATTTGATTTGATTTAGTTGAATACAACCACTCCACCTTTATTATTGTCAACATATATGGTTATAATACCAAACCAGAAAATGATACGTTAATAGATTCATTAGATGCTAGGCTTACTTTCTGGCTCTCTAAATATCCTAACTCGATTCTCTTGATAGGAGGAGATTTTAATGTTACTTTAAATAATGCAATAGATAGGTGGCCACCAGTACATAATTCTAGATGTAATTTAAGAATGAAAACATTTATGGATAAGTTTAATGTAAGTGACATCTGGAGAGAGAAGTTTCCTGATGATGTATCATTTACCTGGAGTAACCGCTCAGGTTCAAGGAAGTCGCGTATAGATTTTTGGTTAATATCTAATAATGTCTCCAAGGACAGTGTGACGGTCAATATCCTTACAACACCACTTACTGACCATCAAGCCATTTATGTGAATTTACAATTATTTGCATCAGACTGCACAAATAGATCCTCGTACTGGAAACTGAATGGTTCTCTCTTGGGACATTTAGCAGTTAAATCTGAAATTAAACGACTGATTAAACATTTTTGGGATAGGAGCAGAAACGAGAAGTCCTATGGCACCAACTGGGAACTGTTTAAATTTGAGGCAGGTAAATTTCTCAGACAAAATGGTTAAATTAAAGACAGCAGAAGAATCAAATTTCATCAATATATCAGCTGCCACCAAATGAGGTATCGGAGGAGGATAAATTACAACTCAGAAACCTTCAATTTAAACTTGATGAGCTGTATCGCCAAAAAGCTGAAGGAGCTTTTATTAGGTCAAGGAAAAGATGGATAGAGGAAGGAGAACAGAACTCAGCTTATTTTTTCCGCTTAGAAAAACACAGATCTAAAACCAACACAATTCATCGGCTAAACATTAACGGAACTATTTCTGATAATGCAAAAACCATCTCTCAATTCTGCTGTGACTTTTACACAAATTTATATGATTCAAATTATAATGAAAATACAACTACTCAATTTATTTACTCAGTAAAAAATAATAAGGTGATAGGAAATTCAGATCGACTTTACTGTGATAGTCCACTAACTGAAGATGAGGCGGTGAAATCCATTCTTCTCTTAAAAACAACAAATCTCCAGCACAGATGGTTTGATTGCAGAATTGTATAAATCTTTTTCGGACTGTTGGCTCCCTTTTTGCTACAGGTTTTTATTGAAAGCATTGAAAGAGGTAATCTCCCCTCAAGTCTTACTCAAGGCCTTATTACTTTAATTCCAAAGCCAAAAAAAGATCTCCTCTCTATTGAAAATTGGAGACCAATATGTCTATTAAACAATGACTATAAAATTATGGCTTTGCTCCTGGCCAGACGGATTAAAGATGTTTTAGATGATATAATAGATGAGACACAGTCTGGCTTTATGAAGGACAGGCATATTTCCAATAATCTTAGACTTGTTTTAGATAAACTGGATTATTCTGACCTAATTGCAGATGATTCATTTATCCTCCTCCTAGACTTCTATAAAGCCTTTGACTCAATTGAACACGAATTCTTGTTTCTCTCTTAAAACATGTGGCTTTGGTGATGTTTTCTGCAAAGCTGTCAAGGCTCTGTGTCCAATGCAAACTGTTCTATTCGGATGAAAAATGGCACAACACCCAGATTTTGTCTCAAACGTGGGATCCGTCAAGGATCAGCCCAATCAGCCCTTATCTTTTTTTACTTTGCACCCAAATTCTTGCCCCATATTTCTAACAGCGACTTGAAAGGTATAAACACAGCAGGCAGAGATGTTATCATCAGTCAATTGGCTGATGATACTACAATTTTTTTGAAAAATGCCAGTCAGGTGCCTATCGCTCTGCAAGTTATTGATGAGTTTTCTAAAGCTTCTGGTTTGATTTTAAACTTAAACAAATGTCAACTTTTGCCTGTTAAAAATAGTAACTTCCAGAATGTTTGTAATATATCTGTTCAAAATGAAGTAACCTATTTGGGCTTAGTTATCTGTAAAGATCAAAAGAATAGACTTACTTCAAATTTTCCTCCAATTATTAAAAGAACACAAACAAAATTGAATCAGTGGTTGCAAAGAGACTTGACTGTGAGAGGGAGAGTCTTACTTTCCAAAGCAGAAGCACTTTCTCGACTTATGCAGCGCTCTCTCTTCATGTGGACAATAAGACCTGTAAGGATATTGACCGTGTGCTTTTTAACTTCCTTTGGAAAAACAGAACTCATTACATCAGGAAAAGTGTGGTCATGAATGATTATGAACATGGTGGACTTAATGTCTTGGACTTCACTACTTTAAATAATACGTTCAAAATTAATTGGGCCAAACACTTTCTAAAAAATCCTGTATCAGTTTGGAACTTTATTCCCCATTACATTTTTTCTAGGTTTGGTGGTTTAAACTTTATTTTAGGTTGTAACTACAATATAGACAAGCTTCCTGAAAAAATGTCATTATTCCACAAACAAGTGTTATTAGCATGGTCCCTTATATATAAACACAATTTTTCACCGCATAAATGCATACTATGGAATAATAGAGACATATTATATAAAAATAAGTCACTTTTTTTTCCTAATTGGGTTGAAAAACAGATTGTTTTTGTGAATCAATTGTTCAATAGGAACGGACAGCTTATGTCTTACTCAGAATTTCTAAATGCATATAAATTTCCAGTCAATCCAAAAGAATATGCAATATTATTTGATGCTATACCTACAGGCATTGTCATGCTGTTCCAAAGTGTTCAAATAAACTCACCATCTGTTTCTCTCCCCAATATTTTAGTTACAGAAATAGGAAGAATTTGTCTTACACATTATAAAAACAGTCATCGGAATATTCGTGCTTTGTTTCAGAAAGAGTGTAGGACAATCCCTTATGTTGTTTCACACTGGAACAATTTTGTGAACGATATTAACTGGAAAAAAGTGTGGACACTTCACAATAAGTTTCTCATAACAAACAAAATAAAAGAAGTCTCATTTAAAATTATACATAAATATTATCCTGCAAATCATTCCATGGCTAAGTTTAAGAGGGACATTGATGTAAACTGTTCATTTTGTGGAAGCCGCCCTGAGCCTGGATCTGTTCTTACACCACGACGTTCTGGAAGGACTTCAGCAGATTTATTATTGGACAACTTCACAAGAGTTTCACTCTGAAATGGGAAAATGTTGTTTTTTGTTTCTACAGAAAGCAAAGTAAAGAAGATAAATTTTTTGTTATAAATCTGTTAATTATCTTGGCTAAATTCTATTTGCACAAATGTAAATATAGAAGCCAAAAACCTGCCTTTGGTCATTTTTATAATGATACTCAATCATATATAAATCTTATTTGTGGCTCGATCAACAAAAAGGCTGTCAAAACAATATCAATATGTACTACCTACAAATTGTTTCAATGTGTGTGATCTACACCCCCGGCATAATGTGTATTCCGTTTGTTCTATGTACAGTTTGTACGGCTGAACTTTTACACCACAATAAATAATTTATTTTAAAAAAAAAAAAAAAAAAAAAGACCCCAAAAAAGTTTCTTACTTCCGCATTTACTTCCTGATACGATGGCTGCCATCTTTGTTTTAGGGCGCCACGTGACCACAATCCCCCACTTCATATAAAAACGGTAATTTGTGTGATTTTAGAAACGGTAGAAAAGAACATTTCCTTCTATTTTATTTAAATACTGATAATAATTCAGTCCTGTCTGTGATTATAATGTGACATTTTAGAAAAAGGCTGCAGTACCTCACACGACCACAAATCAATCTGGGACACAGACAGAGGGGGCGTACCTTATCCAGTTCATTTAATACATCCATGTCCTGTACCCTTCAGCGGGAATTCACCACCGAGTTCTCCATCCGGGCTCCTGATCACGAGGGGCGGTCAGGAGCCCGGATGTACATAGTCAACGGCTTTGGTTTCAAACGTTAGCTTACGGCTCTGTTACAACGCTGAAGGGGGTGGGTTTTTTTGAACCAGGCTTGTTAAGCTGCTGTAATTTAAAAAAAAAAAAGTTTTGCATGTCTAATGAAGAAGGCGGTCTTTCCTGGCCGTGTTCTCGGAGCGCAGTACATCGTGGTTAGATGCTAATGTAGCTACATGCTAATGTGGCTACTGCTGCGGGCTAATCACAGCTAACTCTAATCTGAAGAGTTTGCTTTGGATATTTGTGCTGCACTGGAAAGGTTTGACACAAGATCATCAGCCTGTGTTTGTAATGACCTGCACTCAAGAACAGGATACTTTTGGTAAGTAAAATGACAATTTAAAGTGAAGCACTACTAAAGATATGTAAAGGTTTACTGAAATAGAGCTAAACATTTAAAAACAAGACAAACGTGATGTTCCATTGATATTGATATGAATATGGAAACATGAAGTATCAGGTTTTTTTTTTTTAGGGAAAAAAACAAAACACTGAAATATTTAAATTTCAAATTCAAGGATAAATTGTATTTTTATTAGGTTTAACTATATGGATGTTTCTCCTGTCACAATCTATTTTATACTTCAGTTTTAGACATTTGATCCATCAGGTAATGTACTACACAACCGCTCACACATTACAATAACAAAGATCATTGGAAGTAAGTTGTGTCAAGTAGGTACAAATATTACAGGTGGAATAAAATAGTAAATAAAAAAACGCTCAAAAAAGTTATGGTGAACTATAATTAAGTGTTTTGTTTGATACTCGAGCTGTTAGAAGTAAAATCATTGTACTTTTATCCTTTAGGTGCTGCCTGCAAAACCAAACCTGCAGGAGAAGGACTTTTCCTGTTTGAACCTTCCAGACACACGAGCAGAAGCAGCAGACGGTCCAGACACACGAGCAGAAGCAGCTGACGGTCCAGACACACGAGCAGAAGCAGCAGACGGTCCAGACACACCAGCAGAAGCAGCAGACGGTCCAGACGGTCCAGACACACGAGCAGAAGCAGCAGACGGTCCAGACACACGCGCAGAAGCAGCAGACGGTCCAGACACACGAGCAGAAGCAGCTGACGGTCCAGACACACGAGCAGAAGCAGCAGACGGTCCAGACACACCAGCAGAAGCAGCAGACGGTCCAGACACACCAGCAGAAGCAGCAGACGGTCCAGACACACCAGCAGAAGCAGCAGACGGTCCAGACACACCAGCAGAAGCAGCTGACGGTCCAGACACACCAGCAGAAGCAGCAGACGGTCCAGACACACGCGCAGAAGCAGCAGACGGTCCAGACACACGAGCAGAAGCAGCAGACGGTCCAGACACACCAGCAGAAGCAGCAGACGGTCCAGACACACGAGCAGAAGCAGCAGACGGTCCAGACACACGCGCAGAAGCAGCAGACGGTCCAGACACACGAGCAGAAGCAGCAGACGGTCCAGACACACGAGCAGAAGCAGCAGACGGTCCAGACACACCAGCAGAAGCAGCAGACGGTCCAGACACACGCGCAGAAGCAGCAGACGGTCCAGACACACGAGCAGAAGCAGCTGACGGTCCAGACACACGAGCAGAAGCAGCAGACGGTCCAGACACACCAGCAGAAGCAGCAGACGGTCCAGACACACCAGCAGAAGCAGCAGACGGTCCAGACACACCAGCAGAAGCAGCAGACGGTCCAGACACACCAGCAGAAGCAGCAGACGGTCCAGACACACCAGCAGAAGCAGCAGACGGTCCAGACGGTCCAGACACACCAGCAGAAGCAGCAGACGGTCCAGACACACGAGCAGAAGCAGCAGACGGTCCAGACACACCAGCAGAAGCAGCAGACGGTCCAGACACACGAGCAGAAGCAGCAGACGGTCCAGACACACCAGCAGAAGCAGCAGACGGTCCAGACACACGAGCAGAAGCAGCAGACGGTCCAGACACACGCGCAGAAGCAGCAGACGGTCCAGACGGTCCAGACACACCAGCAGAAGCAGCAGACGGTCCAGACACACGAGCAGAAGCAGCTGACGGTCCAGACACACGAGCAGAAGCAGCAGACGGTCCAGACACACGAGCAGAAGCAGCAGGCGGTCCAGACACACGAGCAGAAGCAGCAGGCGGTCCAGGCGGTCCAGACACACGAGCAGAAGCAGCAGGCGGTCCAGACACACGAGCAGAAGCAGCAGACGGTCCAGACACACACGAGCAGAAGCAGCAGACGGTCCAGACACACGAGCAGAAGCAGCAGCTGACGGTCCAGACACCCGAGCAGTAGCAGCAGACGGTGCAGACATACGAGCAGAAGCAGCAGACGGTCCAGACGGTCCAGACACACGAGCAGAAGCAGCAGACGGTCCAGACGGTCCAGACACACGCGCAGAAGCAGCAGACGGACCAGAAACACCAGCTGAAGCAGCAGGCGGTCCAGACGGTCCAGACACACCAGCAGAAGCAGCAGACGGTCCAGACACACCAGCAGAAGCAGCAGACGGTCCAGACACACCAGCAGAAGCAGCAGACGGTCCAGACACACGAGCAGAAGCAGCTGACGGTCCAGACACACCAGCAGAAGCAGCAGACGGTCCAGACACACGCGCAGAAGCAGCTGACGGTCCAGACACACGCGCAGAAGCAGCAGAAGGTCCAGACACACGAGCAGAAGCAGCAGACGGTCCAGACACACGAGCAGAAGCAGCAGACGGTCCAGACACACGAGCAGAAGCAGCAGACGGTCCAGACACACGAGCAGAAGCAGCAGACGGTCCAGACGGTCCAGACACACCAGCAGAAGCAGCAGACGGTCCAGACACACGAGCAGAAGCAGCTGACGGTCCAGACACCACGAGCAGAAGCAGCAGACGGTCCAGACACACGAGCAGAAGCAGCAGACGGTCCAAGGCGGTCCAGACACACCAGCAGAAGCAGCAGACGGTCCAGACACACCAGCAGAAGCAGCAGGCGGTCCAGACACACCGCGCAGAAGCAGCAGACGGTCCAGACGGTCCAGACACACGAGCAGAAGCAGCAGACGGTCCAGACACACGCGCAGAAGCAGCAGACGGTCCAGACACACGAGCAGAAGCAGCTGTCGGTCCAGACACACGAGCAGAAGCAGCAGACGGTCCAGACACACGAGCAGAAGCAGCAGACGGTCCAGACACACGCGCAGAAGCAGCAGACGGTCCAGACACACGAGCAGAAGCAGCTGACGGTCCAGACACACGAGCAGAAGCAGCAGACGGTCCAGACACACGAGCAGAAGCAGCAGACGGTCCAGACACACGAGCAGAAGCAGCAGACGGTCCAGACACACGAGCAGAAGCAGCAGACGGTCCAGACGGTCCAGACACACCAGCAGAAGCAGCAGACGGTCCAGACACACCAGCAGAAGCAGCAGACGGTCCAGACGGTCCAGACACACCAGCAGAAGCAGCAGACGGTCCAGACACACGAGCAGAGCAGAAGCAGCAGAGCAGACACACGAGCAGAAGCAGCTGACGGTCCAGACACACCAGCAGAAGCAGCAGACGGTCCAGACACACGAGCAGAAGCAGCAGGCGGTCCAGACACACACGAGCAGAAGCAGCTGACGGTCCAGACACGACAGAAGCAGCAGCAGACAGCAGAAGCAGCAGACGGTCCAGACACACCGCGGCAGAAGCAGCAGGCGGTCCAGGTACACGAGCAGAAGCAGCAGACGGTCCAGACACGCAGCAGAAGCAGCAGACGGTCCAGACACACGAGCAGAAGCAGCAGACGGTCCCGACACAGCGCCAGAAGCAGCAGACGGTCCAGACACACGAGCAGAAGGTGCAGACGGTCCAGACACACCAGCAGAAGCAGCAGACGGTCCAGACACAGCGCAGAAGCAGCAGGCGGTCCAGACACGAGCAGAAGCAGCTGACGGTCCAGACACACGAGCAGAAGCAGCTGACGGTCCAGACACACGAGCAGAAGCAGCAGGCGGTCCAGACACACGAGCAGAAGCAGCTGACGGTCCAGACACACGCGCAGAAGCAGCAGACGGTCCAGACGGTCCAGACACACCAGCAGAAGCAGCAGACGGTCCAGACACACGAGCAGAAGCAGCAGACGGTCCAGACTGTCCAGACACACGAGCAGAAGCAGCAGACGGTCCAGAATCACGAGCAGAAGCAGCAGACGGTCCAGACACACGAGCAGAAGCAGAAGTCGGTCCAGACACACGAGCAGAAGCAGCAGACGGTCCAGACACACGAGCAGAAGCAGCAGGCGGTCCAGACACACGAGCAGAAGCAGCAGGCGGTCCAGACACACGAGCAGAAGCAGCAGACGGTCCAGACACACGCGCAGAAGCAGCAGGCGGTCCAGACACACGAGCAGAAGCAGCAGGCGGTCCAGACACCACGAGCAGAAGCAGCAGGCCGGTCCAGACACACCAGCAGAAGCAGCAGGCGGTCCAGACACAGAAGCAGCAGGCGGTCCAGACACACGAGCAGAAGCAGCAGGCGGTCCAGACACACGAGCAGAAGCAGCAGACGGTCCAGACACACGAGCAGAAGCAGCAGACGGTCCAGACACACCAGCAGAAGCAGCAGACGGTCCAGACACACGAGCAGAAGCAGCAGGCGGTCCAGACACACGAGCAGAAGCAGCAGACGGTCCAGACACACGAGCAGAGCAGCAGCAGGCGGTCCAGACACGCCAGGCAGAAGCAGCAGACGGTCCAGACACACGAGCAGAAGCAGCTGACGGTCCAGACACACGAGCAGAAGCAGCAGGACGGTCCAGACACACGAGCAGAAGCAGCAGACGGTCCAGACACACGAGCAGAAGCAGCAGACGGTCCAGACGGCGGTCCAGACACCGCAGCAGAAGCAGCAGGCGGTCCAGACACACGAGCAGAAGCAGCAGGCGGTCCAGACACACGAGCAGAAGCAGCTGGACGGTCCAGACACACGAGCAGAAGCAGCAGCAGGCGGTCCAGACACACGAGCAGAAGCAGCAGGCGGTCCAGACGGTCCAGACACACGAGCAGAAGCAGCAGCACGGTCCAGACGGTCCAGACACACCAGCAGAAGCAGCAGACGGTCCAGACACACCAGAAGAAGCAGCAGGCCGGTCCAGACACAGCAGCAGAAGCAGCAGGCGGTCCAGACAGCACGAGCAGAAGCAGCAGGCGGTCCAGACACACCAGCAGAAGCAGCAGGCCGGTCCAGACACACCGCGCGAAGCAGCAGACGGTCCAGACACGAGCAGAAAGCAGCAGACGGTCCAGACACCGAGCAGAAGCAGCTGAGCGGTCCAGACACACCAGCAGAAGCAGCTGGCGGTCCAGACACCTGAGCAGAAGCAGCAACACGAGCAGAAGCAGCCCAGACACCACGAGCAGAAGCAGCAGGCGGTCCAGACGGTCCAGACACACCAGCAGAAGCAGCAGACGGTCCAGACAGGCGGTCCAGACACACGAGCAGAAGCAGCAGACGGTCCAGACGCACCAGAAGCAGCAGACGGTCCAGACACACGAGCAGAAGCAGCAGACGGTCCAGACACACGAGCAGAAGCAGCAGACGGTCCAGACACACGAGCAGAAGCAGCAGACGGTCCAGACACACGAGCAGAAGCAGCAGACGGTCCAGACACACGAGCAGAAGCAGCAGACGGTCCAGACACACGACAGAAGCAGCAGACGGTCCAGACACCGAGCAGAAGCAGCAGACGGTCCAGCGGTCCAGACACGAGCAGAAGCAGCAGGCGGTCCAGACACACGAGCAGAAGCAGCAGGCGGTCAGACACGAGCAGAAGCAGCAGGACGGTCCAGGCGGTCCAGACACACGAGCAGAAGCAGCAGGCGGTCCAGACACGAGCAGAAGCAGCAGGCGGTCCAGACACACGAGCAGAAGCAGCAGGCGGTCCAGACACACGAGCAGAAGCAGCAGGCGGTCCAGACACACCGAGCAGAAGCAGCAGGCGGTCCAGGCGGTCCAGACACGAGCAGAAGCAGCAGGCGGTCCAGGCGGTCCAGACACACCAGCAGAAGCAGCAGGCGGTCCAGACACACGAGCAGAAGCAGCAGACGGTCCAGACACACCAGCAGAAGCAGCAGACGGTCCAGACGGTCCAGACACACGAGCAGAAGCAGCAGACGGTCCAGACGGTCCAGACACACGAGCAGAAGCAGCAGACGGTCCAGACACACGAGCAGAAGCAGCAGACGGTCCAGACACACACGAGCAGAAGCAGCAGACGGTCCAGACACACGAGCAGAAGCAGCTGGCGGTCCAGACACACGAGCATCAGCAGCAGACGGTCCAGACACACGAGCAGAAGCAGCAGACGGTCCAGACGGTCCAGACACACGAGCAGAAGCAGCAGACGGTCCAGACGGTCCAGACACACGAGCAGAAGCAGCAGACGGTCCAGACGGTCCAGACACACCAGCAGAAGCAGCAGACGGTCCAGACACACCAGCAGAAGCAGCAGACGGTCCAGACACACCAGCAGAAGCAGCTGACGGTCCAGACACACGAGCAGAAGCAGCTGACGGTCCAGACAAGAAGCAGCAGGCGGTCCAGGCGGTCCAGACACACCAGCAGAAGCAGCAGGCGGTCCAGGCGGTCCAGACACACCAGCAGAAGCAGCAGACGGTCCAGACACACCAGCAGAAAGCAGCTGGCGGTCCAGACACGAGCAGAAGCAGCAGGCGGTCCAGACACACCAGCAGAAGCAGCAGACGGTCCAGACACACCAGCAGAAGCAGCAGACGGTCCAGACACACGAGCAGAAGCAGCAGACGGACCAGACGGTCCAGACTCACGCGCAGAACCAGCAGACGGTCCAGACTCACCAGCAGAAGCAGCAGACGTTCCAGACGGTCCAGACACACGAGCAGAAGCAGCAGACGGTCCAGACGGTCCAGACACACGAGCAGAAGCAGCAGACGGTCCAGACACACCAGCAGAAGCAGCAGACGGTCCAGACACACCAGCAGAAGCAGCAGACGGTCCAGACACTCGAGCAGAAGCTTCAGTCGGTCCAGACACACCAGCAGAAGCAGCAGACGGTCCAGACGGTCCAGACACACGCAGCGCCAGAAGCAGCAGGCGGTCCAGACACACCGCGCAGAAGCAGCAGGCCGGTCCAGACACGAGCAGAAGCAGCAGACGGTCCAGACACACGAGCAGAAGCAGCAGACGGTCCAGACACACGAGCAGAAGCAGCAGACGGTCCAGACACACGAGCAGAAGCAGCAGGACGGTCCAGACACACCCGAGCAGAAGCAGCAGGCGGTCCAGGACGGTCCAGACACACCAGCAGAAGCAGCAGACGGTCCAGACACACACGAGCAGAAGCAGCAGGCGGTCCAGACGGTCCAGACACACCAGCAGAAGCAGCAGACGGTCCAGGCGAGCAGAACACGACGGTCCAGACACGAGCAGAAGCAGCAGGACGGTCCAGACACACGAGCAGAAGCAGCAGACGGTCCAGACACACCAGCAGAAGCAGCAGACGGTCCAGACGGTCCAGACACACGAGCAGAAGCAGCAGACGGTCCAGACACACGAGCAGAAGCAGCAGACGGTCCAGACACACGAGCAGAAGCAGCTGACGGTCCAGACACACGAGCAGAAAGCAGCAGAGCGGTCCAGACACACGCAGAAGCAGCAGGCGGTCCAGAGCGGTCCAGACACACGAGCAGAAGCAGCAGGCGGTCCAGACGGTCCAGACACAAGCAGAAGCAGCAGGCGGTCCAGACGGTCCAGACACACGAGCAGAAGCAGCAGGCCGGTCCAGACACACCAGGTCAGAAGCAGCAGACGGTCCAGACACACCAGCAGAAGCAGCAGACGGTCCAGACACACCAGCAGAAGCAGCTGACGGTCCAGACACACGAGCAGAAGCAGCTGACGGTCCAGACACACGAGCAGAAGCAGCAGACGGTCCAGACGGTCCAGACACACCAGCAGAAGCAGCAGACGGTCCAGACACACGAGCAGAAGCAGCAGACGGTCCAGACACACCAGCAGAAGCAGCAGACGGTCCAGACACACGAGCAGAAGCAGCAGACGGTCCAGACACACGAGCAGAAGCAGCAGACGGTCCAGACACACCAGCAGAAGCAGCAGACGGTCCAGACACACGAGCAGAAGCAGCAGGCCGGTCCAGACACGAGGTAGAAGCAGCAGACGGTCCAGACACACGAGCAGAAGCAGCTGACGGTCCAGACACACGAGCAGAAGCAGCAGACGGTCCAGACACACGAGCAGAAGCAGCAGACGGTCCAGACGGTCCAGACACACGAGCAGAAGCAGCAGACGGTCCAGACGGTCCAGACACACGAGCAGAAGCAGCAGACGGTCCAGACGGTCCAGACACACCAGCAGAAGCAGCAGACGGTCCAGACACACCAGCAGAAGCAGCAGACGGTCCAGACACACGAGCAGAAGCAGCAGACGGTCCAGAAACACGAGCAGAAGCAGCTGACGGTCCAGACACACGAGCAGAAGCAGCAGACGGTCCAGACACGAGCAGAAGCAGCAGGCGGTCCACACACACGATCAGAAGCAGCAGACGGTCCAGACACACGAGCAGAAGCAGCAGACGGTCCAGACACACGAGCAGAAGCAGCAGACGGTCCAGACACACCAGCAGAAGCAGCAGACGGTCCAGACACACGAGCAGAAGCAGCAGACGGTCCAGACACACGAGCAGAAGCAGCAGACGGTCCAGACACACGAGCAGAAGCAGCTGACTGCATATAATGGACATTTAACTCTGCAGACATATTAACTAATGGTGTTTTATGGAAATGTAGGATAGCGATTACAATATCATGTTACCTGCAATGTACCTGTTATCTCTGTAATTACATTTTCTAATGCCACTAAATCTAGATGTTATTATTATACCCCCTTGGTCAAAACCTTTACTTTTAAGGATTATAAAGTGAACTTATAGAAAAGATGCTCATTCATCTTATGTTTGGTGATGTTTGGTTAAAAGAACATTTCTGCACTCCAAAGAATCATTTTCCATTCCTCACATTCACCTCTTTTTCAAACCAAATCACATGTTTTAGTTTAGTGTTGTATTCTGTGAACTGCAGACAGTAAAAGTGATGATAGTTAAACAGATACGGAGCTGTAGTAGATGCTAATCTTTATTTTCAGTTGAAGAATGAAGCAAATCTCGTGATACAGACGTCTGCGACAGAAGAGACACGTCTAGCGCTGCGCCACATCAAACCCATGTTAAAAATACCGTGGAACTTAAATACTTAAATATACATCATTGTTTGATGAGCTCTGAGGTGGAAATGTTTTGTGAGAAACTGCTAAAAAGACCTTGACATATTGTTATCATAACTAAGTTTCATTTTCTGGCCGGTTCAAACTGGCTCTGTGTCTCTCCTCCTTTGTCAAACCATCCTTGTGATGTGGAGACTCAAGTATAAATACTGTAAACAGCATCGCCCCCTTTGGGGAAGATTGTAACTCTGCACTGATGGACTTATGTCTTCTCCCTCTTTGCTGCAAAGATTCTTTTATAATAAAACACACAAAGGACATTCTGTTTTCCTCAGATTTCTTCATTCATTCATAATTAATTTCCACAACAGCTCCTTACACATTTCTTTAGTCTTTTAAACTAAAACAAGTAATACATAATTAAGTTTAATTTTCAAGAGACCTTTATAGTAATAATTGTACTAAAAGAGGTTAGTTATCAAGTTTAACATTTTTTGTTTACCTTTTGGATTTTACACGGTGATGTACAAAGTAATAACATAAAGGATGAAAAACCAAATCACCTTGTAGGACGACCTGAGGACACCTTTTATTATTTATGTTATTATTATTATTATTAATAAAATTATCTACTTCCTATATGTTTAAACTTTCATTTGTGAGTTTTCCTTCACATATTTGCCAATATGATAAAATTAACCGTTAAAAAGTCACAATTAGAAAATATGATAAAAGACTTCAAAAGTGTGACTATGTTTAGATGAAACCACATCATTGGTGCACAAACATTTGATAATTTTCTGGTTTTATTTAATTGCTGTATGTAAATATCTAAATTTGAAGAAGAGGGCAGGACAGTTCTGCAGCTACAGCACCAGAGCTTGTACACAGAGGAAGAAAAAACATCACCATTAGACAGGACAGTTCTACATTTGTCTGGAACTCCATGTTTGCAAACTATTCTGTAGTAATAAAAGCCACACTTCATTTGATTATAATGTATTAAAATGTACGTTGTAAAACTAATTTTGAAACTTGCTTGGAAAATTGGTTATAGACACAACTTTTCATCCCACAAATGTATAAGTTGGAATAATGAAAATGACACGATCAAAATGATTTAAAAAGTGAGTTAAAAGTGAAAATGATGTATGATTTATTTATGTGTGTAATTCAAATCACTCCCTCAAAGACGCTTTGATTTTGGAAACATTTTCTGATATCAACATCAAGAGAAAGAGGAGTCCTGGTTCAGACTGTGGCGCCTCCAGTGGTTTAAACCAGATTGAACTCCTCATCCTTGTGTTCCTGTGGATGCTGCTGTACTGCTGCTTCATTGGACGTGAAATCATCAGTTATTAAACAAAAACAGAGTAAGATTCAGTCTGAAAATGAATAGCAGAAAAGCACATGGACTGAGTGAAATAGTCGAGGTAAAGAATTCACATTTCATTCTCTTTAGAGTCCAATGCTGCCACCTAAATTACTTCAGCATCTTTGTATTTAGTATTTGTTAATCTTCTTAAACTGTAGTGGATCCTGGGGCAGGCCCTATTGACTTTTTCTCTAATTTATTCCCTTTTGTTTATACGCTGCTGGACATGTTATACATAAAAAAAAAGCTATAATCCACTTAATCAACCATTCTGGGATGAATCAAGGTCAGTTTAATCTCGAAATAACCCCAAAATTACATTTATTAGGCCTTTTACATGGACTCCACCAAGAAACTTTTTTTTAAATTATTATTATTACGTTCTGGCTCCACAGTCCAAGTGGATGTCAGTCCTAGTTCATCTGCAGCCTGTCCGTCCGTGGGAGTAGGATCTCTCCTTCACTGTGGTTCTCCTCAGGTTTATACTTTGTCCCGTGGGGTTTTTTGTAGTTTTTCCTGAAGGAGGGTCAAAGGACAGGGGCATTCTGGGACAGTTATCTGAACTGCTTTGACCTGTGGCCCATCGAGGCAACTGTTGTTGTGATTTTGGGCATTAGAAACATAAATGGATTTGATTTGATTTGATTTGATATGTTTATTGGAACAGTATCTGCTGGTGATGTCATTGGTATTGATTCTGATACTGAATTAAGTGTCAAAGAAAGAAAGAAATGATCATTATTAGGCCCGAGCCGATGGACAGAATCGTCCGGCGAGGACTATTGTAATTATTCTAAACGGGGAGATCGCGAAATACGCATAGTAAACGATGACGGAGATGGCCGTGAGTGGTGTCGAAAATTAGAACTTCGATGAGCTCTAATTATGAGTGAAAGGCCCGTGAAAAAATATTGCCTGACGGCTGAGTAAGCGCCCCTCGAAAATGGATTAACATTGGGCCAATGGGAGCCCGGCCATGAAAAATGTTACGCTAAAAATCCAACTCATGGCCCAAAAAATAGAACAGGTCAGGACATGTAAAAAATCCTCTTATGACCCCGCCCCCAACCCAACAGGAAGTCGGCCATATTGGATCAAACCCGGGGCTGAGAAAAGCACACACCTGTGTATTTTTGACTCCTCCTCCAACAGTTTTCTGCGAAATCACTTCAAATTTGGCCACAAGACACTAAACCCATGTGGAATGACATACTATCAATTTGAATGTGATACATCTTCAGATATGGTCATGGTGAATTTTCTACAAACTCTTAAATTCTGGAATATTAATAAAAATTATCTATTTTGCACACAATTTTTTCTTGGAAAATGCTAATAGAGCGTTTGTGTAGATTTGAAAGCTGAGCGGACTGATATGCAAATCAAGCAGCTATCTGATAAAATGGCTCTATAGCGCCCTCTTCAAATTGTATTTTAAAAAATTCATAACAGCCAGGCTGTTTGTCATGAAGGACTGAAAAAATGTACAGTGGGTTTATTTGTGATGGGCCACAATGTGACAAAGTTGCATGACTCTAGCTATTGTACTTATGGAGAAAAATAATGGGGGAAAAAGATGTTTCCGTTATTAGGCCCGAGCCGATGGGACGAGAATCGTCGGCGAGGGACTTATTGTAATTGTTACTTAAACGGGAGATCGCGGAATACGCATAGTAAGCGATGAGAGATGGCTGTGAGTGGTGTCGAAAATTAGAACTCGATGAGCTCTAATTATGAGTGAAGGCCCCCACGCGAAAAATATTGCCTGACGGCTCAGTAGCGCCCCCTCGAAAATGGATTAACATTGGGCCAATGGGAGCCCGGCCATGAAAAATGTTACGATAAAAATCCAACTCATGGCCCAAAAAATAGAACAGGTCAGGACATGTAAAAAATCCTCTTATGACCCCGCCCCCAACCCAACAGGAAGTCGGCCATATTGGATCAAACCTGGGGCTGAGAAAAGCACACACCTGTGTACTTTTGACTCCTCCTCCAACAGTTTTCATCGAAAACACTTCAAATTTGGCCACAAGACACTAAACCCATGTGGAATGACATACTATCAATTTGAATGTGATACATCTTCAGATATGGTCATGGTGAATTTTCTACAAACTCTTAATTTTGGAATATTAATAAAAATGATCTATTTTGCACACAATTTTTTCTTGGAAAATGCTAATAGAGCGTTTGTGCAGATTTGAAAGCTGAGCGGACTGATATGCAAATCAAGCACCTATCTGATAAAATGGCTCTATAGCGCCCTCTTCAAATTTTATTTTAAAAAATTCATAACAGCCAGGCTGTTTGTCATGGAGGACTGAAAAAATCTACAGAGGGTTTATTTGTGATGGGACACAATGTGACAAAGTTGCATGACTCTAGCTATTGTACTTATGGAGAAAAATAATAGTGGAAAAAGAATTTTCCGTTATTATTATTATTATTATTATTATTATTATTGTTCTTCTTGTTCTTCTTCTCTTCGAAACCGCCCTTGATTTGACCCCCTGAACGTTAACGAAAACTCAATTTTATTTGACCCAAAATTCAAGGTCGGTGAAAAATTTGTTTTTGATCTTCCAAAAATTAATGATGCACAATGACTACGCTAAGCGCCATCTCAAAAATCAAAATACATTACGGCAATGGGAGGTCAACTTCATCGTAGACATATGAAATTTGGTACGAAGGTAGGTCATGTCAAGACAGTATAAAATTCTATTATGACCCCGCCCTAAACCCTACAGGGCGTCGGCCATTGTGGGCGGAACCTGCTTTTTTCGCAAATTTACAATTTGCGTTGTATTTTTTTACACCGTGGATTTTCAATCAATATGCTTGAAACTTTGGAACAATGACCTAAACCCTTGTGTGGTTACAGATGATTCATGTGATTTTTGATATCTTGACAAATGTGGGTGTGGCCAACCCGCAAATCAAAACACTCAATTTTCAAAGTGTTTCAACTTGCGTATCTCTGGCCAGGAGCGTCCGATTTTCCGGCATTAATATACTTTTTTGTTCGAAATCACGGGCTGAACGTAAAGGTATACAATACATACGTGTATGTTCTACAATTGCTCTACAGCGCCCCCTTGAAATTTTGAATTGGACAAAAAAATTTAGTTTGCCGGAAACACACGAAATTAGGGAAACTGATACTTCTTACCATTCTGAACAAAAAAGCCAATGACATCACACCTTTATCTGTAAGCATGTTACCGTGGCAATGACAAATATGTGCCATTGAAATACATGGGATTTGGTAAACACGACACAGATTCTGCTCAGATTCTCCACAAACACAGTCTGAGGGCTTTGGTGATTGACACCCACTCCCTGCACTGGCCCCTCCTCCTTGTAAAAGGTGAGGAGGAGAGAGGGGCGGCAGCAGCGGCAGTGGCTCAGTGGCAGAGAGATTGTCTTATGATCCAAAGGTCAGCGGTTCGAATCCCGCTCCTCACATAAACATCCTTGGGCAAGACACTTAACCCGCCTTGCCCCCAGTGTCTGCTGCTCTGGTGTGTCAATCATAAACACATATGTGACCGTTTACGGAGAGGGAGAGAAATGAAGAGGAGAACAGAGAGCAGTCTGCCCCCTACTGGCCAACCCGCGCAACTACCCCGCCCTTACGTGCCTCAACGTGAGCGCGCCTCACTGTGAACGCGCCTCCAGCCTAGAGCAGAGCGGAGCACCTCGTCCTGCGGTAAACAGTGACGCACTGGAATAAACTTTTTCTCCGTCATGACGGTGCGTCGTGCTGAGTCCTACGTCCTGGATCTGACCTGGAGTTTGGTAAATAACAAGCTAACTCTTCTATCTGTCGTTTCTTTCGTGTAATTACTGTGTAGCATTAGCTTTAGCTATTTTCTATCGTTTTACGTGTACTTGCTGCAGTTGTTAAGACTTTGGCCACAGAAACAGAGAACGTGTGCTGTCGAGAAAGTCCGAAGGCGAATGTGTGTTTGTGTCATGAATTAGAGTTCAAACTGGGGCAAACAGATCAGATGTTCTGACAGATGACGTGGCTAGTACCGACCCGTTGTGTTCACAGTAGCAGCGCTGGAACTAAAGAAGTGGCGTTCAAAGCGAAGTGACACTAAACAGGCGCGTTACGGTCGCCCCAGAGGGCTTTACGGTTCTGCCGCGCGCTTCACGGAGCCGCGGCTTCAGCTCCGCGTCATCCGAGTAAAGCCGCGTCATCTTAGTGAGGAGCCCCGTCTGCTGCTCACCCGAGGGGGACGGTTTGGTGTTCTTTACCTGCTCAGCTGTTTGTCCCGTCAGCTGAGACGGGCTGTTCATGGGATATACGGGGCAGTGCGCGCCGCTCTCTCTTTTTCTCTCTCACGCGGCGGAGCGGCTGGCGCTGGACCGGAGGAAGAGCGCGGTCACCGGGCCTGACACACGGACTGTGGACCGGGTTTGGAGCAGGGACCGTGCGCCTCGACTCATGGACCGACAGCGCCCGGCTCTTCTTGTCCGGTGACGCCGTTCCTTTTCCTTTACCTCGCGCGGAGGTGCCGCCGCGGGAGCGCGCTTCGCAGCGGCCCAGCTTTGGTCTTCGTTTGGGATTTTGAGATCTCAAATGCTATTTTTTCTTTTTGGATTGTTGTGGAGCCCACGTCTATTTTTTGTTCAGCGCCATGAGGCGGAGGAATCTGTTCATGGCCCGGGGGAGACGGGAGCGCGGCCGATGGACTAGGAGACATTAAAGGGGATGTATGAAGTTTTGTGGATTTTTTTTTTTGTTTGTGGAAAAGGACAAATTATACTTTGTACTTTAAACAGATTGCATTTGTCATTGTTTTGTTGGCTTTGAGATTCACAGGACATTAAAGGCCATAAAAAAGTGAAGTCATTTACTCAGATGAATATTTGTGTTGGTAACATCACTCATTATGGGTGAGTGTTACAACCCCATATCAAGATAAGTTAAAATGATATTATGACCCCGCCCTAAACCCTACTGTACAGCCGTGACAACGTCTGACCTTCACTCATTGCACTGAATGGAGCAGCAGTATATGGAGGTTGTTTGTGTGACAGCGGTGATGCAGGAGGAAAAGCGGGCGGGTGAGAGGCGGAGCTCTTGGTGTTGGCATGGGGGAGTGCAGGGCGAGGGCCTTTAGCGCCGCTTGCGGCTTTAATTATTATTATTATTATTATTATTCTTCTTCTTCTCTTGAAACCGCCCTTGATTTGACCCCTGAACATTACTTGAAAACTCAATTTTATTTGACCCAAAATTCAAGGTCGGTGAAAAATTTGTTTTTGATATTCTAAAAATTAATGATGCTAAATGACTCGCTAGCGCCATCTCAAAAAATCAAAATACATTCTCACGGCAATGGGAGGTCAACTTCATCGTAGACATATGAAATTTGGTACGAAGGTAGGTCATGTCAAGGCAGTATAAAAATGCTATTATGACCCCGCCCTAAACCCTACAGGGCGTCGGCCATTGTGGGCGGAACCTGCTTTTTTCGCAAATTTACAATTTGCGTTGTATTTTTTTACACCGTGGATTTTCAATCAGTGTGCTTGAAACTTTGGAACAATGACCTAAACCCTTGTGTGGTTACAGATGATTCATGTCATTTTTGATATCTTGAAAAATGTGGGTGTGGCCAACCCGCAAATCAAAACACTCAATTTTCAAAGTCTTTCAACTTGCGTATCTCTGGCCAGGAGCGTCCGATTTTCCGGCATTAATATACGTTTTGTTCGAAATCACGGGCTGAACGTAAAGGTATACAATACATACGTGTATGTTCTATAATTGCTCTACAGCACCCCCTTGAAATTTTGAATTGGACAAAAAATTTTAGTTTGCCGGAAACACACGAAATTCGGGAAACAGATCCTTCTTACCATTCTGAACAAAAAAGCCAATGACATCACACCTTTATCTGTAAGCGTGTTACCGTGGCAATGCAATATATGTGCCATTGAAATACATGGGATTTGGTAAACAGGACACAGATTCTGCTCAGATTCTCCCCAAACACAGTCTGAGGGCTTTGGTGACTGACACCCACTCCCTGCACTGGCCCCTCCTCCTTGTAAAAGGTGAGGAGGGAAGAGAGGCGGGGCAGCAGCGGCAGTGGCTCAGTGGCAGAGAGATTGTCTTATGATCCAAAGGTCAGTGGTTCGAATCCCGCTCCTCACATAAACATCCTTGGGCAAGACACTTAACCCGCCTTGCCCCCAGTGTCTGCTGCTCTGGTGTGTCAATCATAAATACATATGTGACCGTTTACGGAGAGGGAGAGAAATGAAGAGGAGAACAGAGAGCAGTCTGCCCCCTAGTGGCCAACCTGCGCAACTACCCCGCCCAACCCGTTACGTGCCTCAGCGTGGCGCGCCTCACTGTGAAACAGCGCCTCCAGCCTAGAGCAGAGCGGAGCACCTCGTGCTGCGGTAAACAGTGACGCACTGGAACACACTTTTTCTCCGTCATGGCGGTGCGTCGTGCTGAGTCCTACGTCCTGGATCTGACCTGGAGTTTGGTAAATAACAAGCTAACTCTTCTAGCTGTCGTTTCTTTCGTGTAATTACTGTGTAGCATTAGCATTAGCTGTTTTCTATCGTTTTACGTGTACTTGCTGCAGTTGTTAAGACTTTGGCCACACAAACAGAGAACGTGTGCTGTCGAGAAAGTCCGAAGGCGAATGTGTGTTTGTGTCGTGAATTAGAGTTCAAACTGGGGCAAACAGATCAGATGTTCTGACAGATGACGTGGATAGTACCGACCCGTTGTGTTCACAGTAGCAGCGCTGGAACTATAGAAGTGGCGTTCAAAGCGAAGTGACACTGAACAGACGCGGTTACGGTCGCCCCAGAGGGCTTTACGGTTCTGCCGCGCGCTCCACGGAGCCGCGGCTTAAGCTCCGCGTCATCCGAGTGAAGCCGCGTCATCTTAGTGAGGAGCCCCGTCTGCTGCTCACCCGAGGGGGACGGTTTGGTGTTCTTTACCTGCTCAGCTGTTTGTCCCGGGCTGAGACGGGCTGTTAATGGGATATACGGGCAGTGTGTGCGCCGCTCTCTCTTTTTCTCTCTCACGACCGGGCGGCTGGCGCTGGACCGAGGAAGAGCGCGCGGTCACCGGGCCTGACACACGGACTGTGGACCGGGTTTGGAGCAGGGACCGCGTGCCTCTCGACTCATGGACCGACAGCGCCCAGCTCTTCTTGTCGGTGACGCCGTTCCTTTTCCTTTACCTCGCGCGGAGGTGCCGCCGCTGGGCGCTTCACTGGCGGCCCAGCTTTGGTCTTCGTTTGGGATTTTGAGATCTCAAATACTATTTTTCTTTTGGATTGTTGTGGAGCCCGCGTCTTGGCCCCGGTGTATTTTTTGTTCAGCGCCATGAGGCGGAGGAATCTGTTCATGGCCCGGGGGAGACGGGGGAGACGGGCGCGCGGCCGATGGACTAGGAGACATTAAAGGGGATGTATGAACTTTAGTGGATTTTTATGTTTGTTTGTGGAAAAGGACAAATTATACTTTGTACTTTAAACAGATTGCATTTTGTCATTGTTTTGTTGGCTTTGAGATTCACAGGACATTAGAGGCCATAAAAAAGTGAAGTCATTTACTCAGATGAATATTTGTGGTGATCACATCACTCATTATGGGTGACTGTTACAACCCCATATCAAGATAAGTTAAAATGATATTATGACCCCGCCCTAAACCCTACTGTACAGCCGTGACAACGTCTGACCTTCACTCATCGCACTGAATGGAGCAGCAGTATATGGAGGTTGTTTGTGTGGGAGCGGTGATACAGGGGGTAAAAGCAGGCGGGTGAGAGGCGGGCTCTTGGTGTTGGCATGGGGCGGGGGCGAGGGCCTTTAACGCCGCTTGCGGCTTTAATTACTATTAAAATCACTTAAAGTGATTGAACAAAAACAGATGGAATTAACTTTTATCATTTTTTTTATTTTATTGTCTTCGTTCCAAACAGTTGTACATCTTTAAAAATACAACCATATTAAGTTTTTACACTTAGAGCTATTTTATATGTTTTTGTAAATGATACAAACTTCTGTCCAACAGTTTAATCCAATTTAAAGTGTCCTCGTTGGCGTAAATAAAAACAATAAAGTTCCTTCCAGGTCTGTGGGGCTGTCGGCTCGTCTTGTAAATGAAATCAGGAGGAAAATAATCTGAGCTGGAGTTTGAGGATTTTCTGTCAAGTTTTCATTTAGTCGTGAGCAGTTTTGTCTGGTCAAAGCCACGAGTTCTGCTCAGTCCAAAGAGCAGAGAGTCCAGACAGGAAGTGGCTCGAAGCTCACACATTTTTAATCATAGCGCCACCTGTGGCTGAATGAAGGCAGTGGAGGCGGAGTCATTCCACTGAGACTTGAGTGTCTGGTTTGAGACGTGGGTCACACACAGTTGTATTTGACCCACATTAGAGCGAGTCTGTGGGAGCGCACACAGACACTGAGGAGTCAGAGCAGAGCGTAAACCCAGGGACCAGAGTGTGAGTGAATGTGGTGTTGAAGGTGTGGAGGTGGGTCAGAAGGTCAGAGGAGACTGTGTAGAAGGACAGAGAGCCAGCAGGACAGTCCACAAACACTGCTACTGTCCCAGAAGAACTGGACCAGGGCTGAGGGAGGGGGGTTTGATTGTTATTGTGACGAACATAGAAACCATCTTTAGAACAGTCCAGACTCCAGGACTGATCATTGAGTCCAAATCCACTGTCAACACTGTCTCCTTTCCTCCTGATTTCTCTGTAAGACACTGATATATAAACCGCTCCACTCCACTGGACCTCCCAGTAACAGCGACCAGTCAGACCAGTGTCACACAGAAGCTGAGGCCGATAGTCAAATCTGTCCTGATGATCTGGATACGGCTGATCCTCGTTCACATTCGTCGCCTTCTTGTTGTTGTCAGACAGTTTGAGTTGTGTGTGAGCTGTGTTTGGATCCAGAGTGAGATCACAGAAATCTGATGGAGAGAAGACACAAACACAGCAGTGAGTCCCCCGTCCGCTCTCCACATGTGCAGACACACACTTTATGAACATTTCATTCAACAACAATCTGACTGCATTTATTCAACAAACAAACAATCAAAGGTTTCAATGGGATTTGTTTATCCATCAATGTATTTTTTGCACAAAAACACAAACTTATTTCTTGTTAAACTTTTTAGTTCCAAATATATATATATTTTGTCCCACTCAGGACCCTGAGGACGTAAATGTCCACTTATAAAAACTTCAAGAAAACATCACACATTCATAGATTTTTCATACTTTTTTGTTCAATCCAAAGATATATCCCTGCCCTGATCAAAAACATCAATAAAAATAAATCAATGACACTTTAACCCTTTAAATGTTTAATTTCACACGTTCTTTAATAAAAGTGAAGCCAGATCTAAACATTTGATCTTTGTCTTTGGATGAACAAGTTTGTGTCAAATGTGAAGTTTGAGCCTTTTTAGTTTCTGTTGGATCAGATTATAATCCGTTCTGATGTTCTTCCTGTTGATTTGAACGGAGCCTTCTGATTCTCCTGAAAATACCTTCATCTACAAATATCACACAAACAATGAGAAAAGAAACACATTTTAATCATGTTTGGTTCATTTTTTACAGGAAGTGAAATGTCTCATCTTTACAGTTTATGGCTTAAATCTGTCTTTTATCCATTACTGGCAAATGTTTAAATGTGCCTTATTTTCCCATTGATTCTAACGGGAGCCTCTAAAATGTGCCTTTAATATTAAATATCTTTGTCATAGATAATAGACAGATGAACCCGCCTAAGGCCCAAAGTCACTGGGACAGGCTCCAGTCCCAGCGACCCCTAACGGGAACAAGCGGCAGAAGATGAATGAATCTTTGTAAAACAATAAACCAAACACAGTTTGAGTCGATGGTTGGATTCATTCTTGACAAACGTCAAATGAGTCCATTTGATCAGGTTTGGTTTCTGTCACTTTTTCCTCTTTGTTTTGCTCTAAATGTCTGTTTTTCCTCGTTATGTTCAATGGGACCTTTTTTAAAGGGAAAATGGCTGAATTCAGTGACGAAAACTAAAAAATGACTCATTGAACTTGTTTTCGGGGTGCACGGTGGCAGAGCGGCTAGAGCTTCTGCCTCTCAATAAGGAGATCGTGGGTTCGAATCCCGCACCACCCCAACATCGTGGTTTCGAATTCTGAACCACCCTAACATCACACGATCTCTCTGGGTGGAGTCTGCATGTCCTCCCCGTGTTACCGTGGGTTCTCTCCGGGTTCTCCGGCTTCCTCCCACCGTCCAAAGACATGACTGTGTAGGTTAATTGAGAACTCTAAATTGTCCGTAGTGAATGAATGTGAGAGTGAATGGTTGTCTGTCCTTGTCCGTGTCTCTATGTCAGCCCTGCGACGAGTTGGCCACTGTCCAGGGTGTGCCCCGCCTAAGGCCCAAAGTCACTGGGATAGGCTCCAGTCACCCGCGACCCCTAACGGGAATAAGCGGTAGAAAATGAATGAATGAATGAACTTGTTTTCTCACAAATTAAACCAAATACACCTGAAACTTTGATTCTATTTCCAAAGTGACAGAAGGATTAAAGTCACTTTGCAGAGTTTTCTCGAGGCCCATTGACCTGTTAAGTCCCACCTATTTTGTTCCATTCTCGTCCAGTGACTTTAACTGTCATTTTCCAAATTAAACCAGTTTTAAAAGAGTATTTTGATCTAAAATAATGCTTGATTTCAAACACAGACTTGGTTGTACAAACTCCAAATTCACTGCAGGTTTTGTCCCACTGGTCGACTACAACTGGGTCAAATGTCAGAGCTCTGGGTCAAGTTTATTGAAATAGTGCTTATTATAATGTATTTGTGCTTAGAACTGTGTAATAGACACAAATGAACCAAAATGCAATAAAGACAAACACATTTGTTCAAACATGTCAAATAAAGTGCCACCTCATTCCTCCATTTCCCCTCCAGGCGCTATTATGTAAATGAGGCTAATTAGCATATGCATGAGCTGCTCCATTGTGCACAGCTTCCCCTGCGCCCCCTGCAGGCTTTACCTGGGAGTGTGACACATCTTTGTGATGTGATTACACTGAACCAAAAAGAGCTAATGCTAATGAGCCAGTTAGCTTTAGAGCTAGCTTCAGAGTTAGCTTTAGAGTTAGCTGTAGAGTTAGCTTTAGAATTAGCTTCAGAGTTAGCTTAAGAGTTAGCTGTAGAGTTAGCTTTAGAATTAGCTTTAGAGTTAGCTTTAGAGCTATCTTTAGAGTTAGCTTCAGAGCTAGCTTCAGAGTTAGCTTTACAGTTAGCTTTAGAGTTAGCATTAGAGTTAGCTTCAGAATTAGCTTTAGGGTTAGCTTTAGAGTTAGCATTAGAGTTAGCTTCAGAATTAGCTTTATAATTAGCTCCAAAGTTAGATTCAGAGTTAGCATCAGTTAGCTTTAGAGGTAGCATTAGAGTTACCTTCAGAATTAGCTTTAGAGTTAGCTTCAGAGTTAGCTTTAGATTTAGCTTCAGACATAGCTTCAGAGTTAGCTTTAGAGTTAGCTTCAGAGTTAGCATTAGAGTTAGCTTTAGAATTAGCTTCAGAGTTAGCATCAGTTAGCTTTAGAGCTAGCTTCAAAGTTATGTTATGGTTACCTCCTGAGTTAGCTTTATAGTTAGCTACAGAGTTAGCTTTAGACTTAGCTCCAGAATTAGCTTTAGATTTAGCTCTAGAATTAGATTCAGAGTGAGCTTTAGCATTAGCTTTAGAATTAGCTTCAGAGCTAGCTTTAGATTTAGCTTTAGACATAGCTTCAGAGTTAGCTTTAGAGTTAGCTTCAGAGTGAGCTTCAGAGTTAGATTCAGAGTTAGCTTTAGAGTTAGCTTCAGAATTAGCATTAGAGTTAGCTTCAGAGTTAGCATCAGTTAGCTTCAGAGTTAGATTCAGAGTTAGCTTCAGAGTTAGCTTCAGAGTTAGCTTCAGAATTAGCTTCAGAGTTAGATCCATAGATAGCTTCAGAGTTAGCATTAGAGTTAGCTTCAAAATTAGCTTTAGAGTTAGCTCCAGAGTTAGCTTCAGAGTTAGCACCAGAGTTAGCTTCAGAGTTAGCATTAGAGTTAGCTTCAAAATTAGCTTTAGAGTTAGCTCCAGAGTTAGCTTCAGAATTAGCTTTAGAGATAGCTTTAGAGTTAGCTCCAGAGTTAGCTTAAGAGTTAGCATTAGTTTGCTTTATAGCTAACTTCAGAGTTAGCTTCAGAGTTAGCTTTAGAGTTAGTATTAGAGTTAGCTTCAGAATTAGCTTTAGAGTTAGCTTCAGAGTTAACTTCAGAGTTAGCTTCAGAGTTAGCTTTAGAGTTAGCTTTAGACTTAGCTCCAAAATTATCTTTAGAGTTTGCTCCAGAATTAGATTCAGAGTTAGCTTTAGAGTTTGCTCCAGAGTTAGCGTCAGAGTTAGCATTAGAGTTAGCTTTAGAATAAGCTTTAGAGCTAGCTTTAAAGCTGAATTAGCTTTAGATTTAGGGTTAGCGCCAGAGTTAGCATTGGATTTAGTTTTACAGTTATCTTTAAATTTATCTTCAGAGTTACCTACAGACTTAGCTTTAGTGTTAGCTTTAGAGTTAGCTTCAGACTTAGCTCCAGAATTAACTTTAGAGTTAGCTCCTGAATTAGCTCCAGAATTAGCTCCAGAGTTAGCTTCAGAGGTAGCTTCAGAGTTCGCTTCAAAGTTAGCTTCAAAGTTAGCTTCAAAGTAAGCTTCAGAGTTAGCGTTATACTTAGCTCCAGAGTTAGCTTTAGAGTTAGCTTCAGATTAAGCTCCAGAGTTAGCTTCAGAGTTAGCATCAGTTAGCTTTAGAACTAACTTTAGAGTTAGCTTTACAGTTACCTCTAGAGTTAGCTTTAGAGTTAGTTTCAGAGTTAGCATTAGAGTTAGCTTCAGAGTTAGTTTTAGAGTTAGCTTCAGGGTTAGCTCCAGAGGTAGCTTTAGACTTAGCTCCAGAATTAGATTCAGAGTTAGCTTCAACGTTAGCTTCAACCTTAGCTTCAACGTGAGCTTCAAAGTGAGCTTCTGAGTTAGCTTTAGAGCTAGCTTCAAAGTTAGCTTCAGAGTGAGCTTCAGAGTTAGCGTTATAGTTAGCTCCAGAGTTAGCTTAAGAGTTAGCTTTAGAGGAAGATTTAGAGGTAGCTTCAGAGTTAGCATTAGAGTTAGCTTCAGAGTTAGCCTCAGAATTAGCTTTAGAGTTAGCTCCAGAGTTAGAATTGGAGTTAGTTTTACAGTTAGCTTTAGAGTTAGCTCCAGCACTAGCTTTAGAGGTAGATTTAGAGTTAGCTTCAGAGTTATCTTTAAAATTAGCTTCAGAGCTAACTTCAGAGTAAGCTTTAAAGTGAGGTTTACAGTTAGCTTTAGAATTAGCTTTAGAGTTAGCTTTAGGGTTAGCTCCAGAGTTAGCATTGGATTTAGTTTTACAGTTAGCTTCACAGTTATCTTTAAATTTATCTTAGGAGATACCTACAGACTTAGCTTCAGACTTAGCTTTAGAGTTAGCATTAGAATTAGCTACAGAGTTAGCTTTAGACTTAGCTCCAGAATTAGAATCAGAGTTAGCTTTAGAGTTAGCTTCAGAGTTAGCTTCAAAGTAAGCTTCAGATTGAGCTTCAGAGTTAGCATTATAGTTAGCTCCAGAGTTAGCTTTAGAGTTAGCATTAGAGTTAGCTCCAGAGTTAGCTCCAGAGTTAGCTCCAGAGTTAGCTCCAGAGTTAGCTTCACAGTTATCTTTAGAGTTGTCTTCAGACTGGTCTTTTTGGGCTCTTTTCACAGAACGAGGCACAAATGGAGGAGAAAGGGCTCGTTTTGAAGAGGACGAGTGGGAGAACAAGGAGAGAACAAGCAATCCAGTCTGATGGTGTTGGATTGTTTTGTTCTCTTTATCATAAATCATTTTTTTTTTACTATTCAAAATGACATTTGCAAAACTAGATTAATCAAACCATGATTGACATCCACAGTCTGAACAATTAATCATTTAGTGCTTTTTTTAAGCTCCTTTCTTTACCTGTTTACCCTGTGTTTCTCTTTTGGGTTGTTCTGTGGCAGGAAATGAAAGCAATAAATGTTTTGTAGGAAAAACAAACCTTTCCACCAATATAAAGCCTGCCTTTGTTTCCTCCACAGGAAAGAATGTGAAAAGAACCTCAAACTCTGTCACTTTCACTACAAGTGAAATTCACCTTTTCAAACTGGCTTTTAAAGGATTTAAGTTGTATTGTTTATTTAATTAAATTGTGTGTCTGATTAGGACAGGGATAGATCTTTAGATTGAGATGAAAACAAAAGTATGAGCAAAAATGTATCTATGGTGGTTTTAAAGAGGGTTTTATAACTGGACATTTGTCTGAATCCACAGTGACTTGTGCTCGTGTGTAGACGCTCCTGAGTCAAACAGCTGTGTCTGTGTCAGTGGCTCCAGGGCTCCTCCTTTGCTCACAGCAGCAGTAGTTCTGATGGGGCTTGGTGGCTCCTCCTTTGCTCACAGCAGCAGTAGTTCTGATGGGGCTTGGTGGCTCCTCCTTTGCTCACAGCAGCAGTAGTTCTGATGGGGCTTGGTGGCTCCTCCTTTGCTCACAGCAGCAGTAGTTCTGATGGGGCTTGGTGGCTCCTCCCTTTGCTCACAGCAGCAGTAGTTCTGATGGGGCTTGGTGGCTCCTCCTTTGCTCACAGCAGCAGTAGTTCTGATGGGGCTTGGTGGCTCCTCCTTTGCTCACAGCAGCAGTAGTTCTGATGGGGCTTGGTGGCTCCTCCTTTGCTCACAGCAGCAGTAGTTCTGATGGGGCTTGGTGGCTCCTCCTTTGCTCACAGCAGCAGTAGTTCTGATGGGGCTTGGTGGCTCCTCACAGCAGCAGTAGTTCTGATGGGGCTTGGTGGCTCCTCCTTTGCTCACAGCAGCAGTAGTTCTGATGGGGCTTGGTGGCTCCTCCTTTGCTCACAGCAGCAGTAGTTCTGATGGGGCTTGGTGGCTCCTCCTTTGCTCACAGCAGCAGTAGTTCTGATGGGGCTTGGTGGCTCCTCCTTTGCTCACAGCAGCAGTAGTTCTGATGGGGCTTGGTGGCTCCTCCTTGCTCACAGCAGCAGTAGTTCCGGATGGGGCTTGGTGGCTCCTCCTTTGCTCACAGCAGCAGTAGTTCTGATGGGGCTTGGTGGCTCCTCGCTTTGCTCACAGCAGCAGTAGTTCTGATGGGGCTTGGTGGCTCCTCCTTTGCTCACAGCAGCAGTAGTTCTGATGGGGCTTGGTGGCTCCTCCTTTGCTCACAGCAGCAGTAGTTCTGATGGGGCTTGGTGGCTCCTCCTTTGCTCACAGCAGCAGTAGTTCTGATGGGGCTTGGTGGCTCCTCCTTTGCTCACAGCAGCAGTAGTTCTGATGGGGCTTGGTGGCTCCTCCTTTGCTCACAGCAGCAGTAGTTCTGATGGGGCTTGGTGGCTCCTCCTTTGCTCACAGCAGCAGTAGTTCTGATGGGGCTTGGTGCACACAGGGGCTGAGAGCATGTGGCTCTGTGCTGCAGGAGCTTGTTCTCAGCTGCTGTCCTTTGGCCAGTGTCTGTGTGATGTCTGCTGTTGTTCTGGTGATGAGGAGGACCTGGACAGCAGAGGGCACAGCTCAGAGGAGAACAGGGATTGTCTCCAGAAGCAAGAAATGAAGGTCCACAGTTGAACATGTTTGGGGCTGAAACATGAGTGCAGTTCCTACAGCTCCAGACTGGACTCCTTCAGGATCTCTGCTTTTTAATAATAACTCTGTTCAGTGATGGGACACAGCTGTGGACCACAGTCTGAGGACTCTGGCTGTCCAAGGATCAGGAAACAGTTACACACAAACACACAACACTGAGCTTCATATTTGGTGCTGTGGAGGGACTCAGTTTCCCATCATGCACCGTGTCTTTGTTCACAGGTTAAATAAGTACTGTGTCAAATGGGGAGTTAATTCAACACTTACACTTTCTGGAGTCCTGGTTTTAACATCTGAGCTCCAGCATGATCCAGTCTGGAAACACATGACATCAGCTCTGAAACACACGAGTCTGAAACACATGAGTCTGAAACACATGACATCAGTCTGGAAACACAACGAGTCTGAAAACACAATGCTGAAGTCTGAAACACTTTACGAGTCCTGAAACACCACGCAGTCTGAAACACGACGAAGTCTGAAACTTACACGTAGTCACAAACACACCTGCAGTCTGAACAACGCATTTGAAGTCTGAAACACAACCGAAGTCTTCGAAACACATGACATCAGTCTGAAACACCACGAAGTCTGAAACACATGACATCAGTCTGAAACACATGACATCCAGTCTAGAAACACATGACATCAGTCTTAAACACATGACATCAGTCTGAAACACATGACATCAGTCTGAAACACATGACATCAGTCTGAAACACATGAGTCTGAAACACACGAGTCTGAAACACATGAGTCTGAAACACACAAGTCTGAAACACACGAGTCTGAAACACACGAGTCTGAAACACATGACATCAGTCTGAAACACACATATGACATCAGTCTGAAACACACTGACATCAGTCTGGAAACACATGACATCAGTCTGAAAACACACGAAGCTCTGAAACACACGCAGTCTGGAAACACACGAGTCTGAAACACATGACATCAGTTCTGGAAACACATGAGTCTGAAACACACGAAGTCTGAAAACCAGGACCAGGGC